>MU014129.1:163893-210552 GCA_011075105.1 Heteronetta atricapilla
TCAAAAATAGAAAGAGTAAATGCTCTTACATAAAAATAACTTTTACTGTTCAACGAGTGTGCTCATGTGATTTTTTATATTAGTACAGACTTAAAAAACAAACAAACAAATCCACCATATGACTTTTTAAAATAAATTATACCAATTCACCTTTCCCCTACTTGAGTACATTTACATTAAGGCTTTGAATCATCTGACCCACGATTTTACAACATTAAAATGAATGGGTCCACATGGATGCTAGTATGTCTCACTGAGACTCAGCACGAATAGAATTAAAGCTCACCACTTTAAGGAAACAGAAAGTCACATGCTCATGCCTTAACTATATTCCTTTTGGTCTCCAAACTAGAACATGAAATTTAACAGTAACAGTACTTCATGGCAAGAGATTAGTACTTTTTTATTAATTTTATTTTATTAATTAATATTATTAATTTAATGGCAACATCTTTGGAGAAACTTCCTTTTTTTAAAAAATTTTTTTTTTTTACAACACTGCTTTCTGGTGGTGATTCAGGCATGGGGAGTTCATTCAGTTCAACATGCTGTAAATATAGCCCCACTTTTCCCCCTGTAATAGTCCCAGGGCCCTACATAAAGCATGCAGCTCACAAGCCTGAGCTGACCATGATGGACTCAAAGGTCCCGATTCCACAGATTCTAGGTACTTATTAATTATTGGATATCCTGATTTGGCCATTCTATCATATAGTACTGAACCATTTTTAATTTGCTCCCTTTTCTCTGGTCCCGGGTCCTCAATTTTGTCTGACCCATCCAGGAATTTTACTGTGGCAATTCCTACAGCCCTTGGTTACCTAGTAAGAGTGTCTTGCAGGGGGTTTAGAACCTGTCACCCACCCACGAATCCTATAGGAATCACTTCGGTCCTTCACCAGCCAAGTCCCTCGCGGGAGATTGGAACCACAGTTAGAAGACCTCTGCACTCGCTTTGGAAATAAATTCCATCTCAGTCACACTCCTACACACACAGGCAACCGGATCCCACCCAACCAAACGGTATACGCCTTAAATACTCACGACTCCATCGTCTTCGTTCGGATCTTCGCACGCAGAATTATGGGTAAAAAACAATGCTGCAGCCAGCAAGGGCGCTCATAAAAAAATCAAATTATTTTCTTGCCTTTATTCAGGTTCAGGATGGTGTTAGTCCTGACCTGACTCGATTAGGAGCCACCGAATGGTGGGGCGCCCCTCCTAGATCAAGACAGAATTCAGGAACCAAGACCATCCCGGACGAGCCCCCAATTGTGATAAATGACTGAGTCCCAAATAGGGTTAAAATTAAAGTTTGTAATTTATTAAGTGAATAGAGGCAAGCAAACAGCGCTGGGTGCACCGGGAGTCTCTGCTCCACCAAGATGCACACCTGTTACATCAGGGGGCTGATTTTTATGCTCCTAGACTAATACAGATTCATCACTATTCCTAGAAAAGGCAGGGTTAT
Organism: Heteronetta atricapilla; assembly: GCA_011075105.1. Taxonomy (NCBI): domain Eukaryota; kingdom Metazoa; phylum Chordata; class Aves; order Anseriformes; family Anatidae; genus Heteronetta; species Heteronetta atricapilla. The sequence continues at coordinate 165,365 of MU014129.1, forward strand.
TATAATTAGTTCCCAGAATCCAAACCCTCTCCGGACGCATGCGTATCAGTCTCTGGTGGTCTTTCTGGGGGTCTCTTGTGCTGAAGGCTCGTAGTCTTCCTCCCAGGCTTTGTCCTTCGGTCATCCTTCAACTCCCCCTTTCTCCTTATTTGGTGGATCTCTTTGCTGGATATCAGATGCTTAGGCAGCGTCCCATGCAAAAGTCAGCAGTTTCCTAAAAAAACTCCTTGGTCCTCTTATCTCCCAGACTAGTCTCAATGTTCGCCCTTCAAACCCTCTATTTACACAAATTGCTGTACCCTTCGTTTGCATGATACAAGAACTATGTGCACTAATCACTCTGTTTTTCTTAACTAGAAGGTTATATTTCATCATGCGGCCCTAGCATTGTTCCATACTGACACGAATCAAATTAACACTTTTCACAATAATCACAGGAAGTACCAGACATGCTGGTTCTTGGGAATGCCCAATGTATGGGGGGGGCGCCCCGGGGGGCAGGCGGAGAAAGGCAAGTACTAAGTTGATGTTCAACAGAAAAGCATTTACTGGGTATATAAATAATGAGGGAAATTTTAGCTGTTCTGCATCAAGGTAGCCACTGGGGAGTCCAGGCAATGTGTGACGCTGTATTAAGAAAATATATATGTGTAGGCATGGATACCATAGCTAAGCAGGTGTGTAATAGTTTCATAACATGCCAACAAGTGAATAAGAAGGCTCTGCAGAAACAACCTCTGGGTGGATGGGAGCCAAGACTTTGACCTTTTTAGGGCATCCAAGTAGATTTTACTGAATTACCTGAAGTAGGTAGATTTAAGTACTTGCTAGTGTTAGTTGACCATTTGTCAGTATGAGTAGAAGCTTTTCCTTCAGTTTCAGCAGCAGCTAGTGTGGTGATAAAGGTAATCCTGGAACAAATAATCCCTAGATATGGGGTTGTTGAAAATATAGGCTCAGATCAAGGAAGTCATTTTTCTTCACCTATTTTATGAGGATTAATGAGAACCTTAGGAATAAAATGGGAGTTTCGTATTCCATGGCATCCTTCTTCCTCAGGGAAAGTGGAGCGAATGAATCAGACATTAAGGAAACATCTGTCAAAACTGGTTTTAGGGACTAAGCTTCCCTGGACAAAATGTTTACCTTTAGCACTTCTCAGAATTCAAACTGCTTCTAGAAAAGTTATAGGAGTTTCACAGTATAAGATGTTGTTTGGACTACCGTACCTGGGTCGAAGTGGTGAGATACCTACCTTTGAAACAAAAGATATTTTTCTTAAAAACTATATACTTGGATTATCTTCTTGCTTGGTGTCTCTCAGGGTTTGTGGACTGTTGCATAAAATCCCACCTTTGGAATTCCCAGTACATTCATTCCGTGCAGGAGATTGGGTCCTGATACATACCTGGAGAGAATATATGGGCGAGAATATATGGGTGAATGTGACAGAGTGTTATGTACCACAATCCATCACATTTGATGCTTGTGAGGTTTTAGCTTGTGGAGATTTAAATGCCCAATGACAATTGAGCAGAGAGAAGAAATATCTTTGTCCTGAACCTAAGATTAGCGGGATGTTTGAAGGACCCCCTTGCCCAACATGGACTAATGTACGGTGGACAACCCATCAAAAAGGGTGGTCGCATACACCCACCTCAACTGTTGACTTCATGAGGTTAAAAAAATGAAAAAATAAATAAAAAATAACATATTTAAAGGAACCTTTCAGCCCAATTGTCAGCATCTACAATGTAATCCAATAAATATAACGATTAGTCAGGTTGATTACATTACTAACTGGTCTCGGAGCAGATGTAACTGGGAGAGACCCAACAGCTAGGTTGAGAATAGCAAAATGGAAATGATCCTCTATTGCCACCAAAGATAGGGAGAAACTAAAGGAGAAAACAGGAGTCCCTCTTTGAAATGCAGCAGTTGTCACAGTTAAAGAAATAAAAGATCTTAGGCAAACATTTGAGATTGAAACAGGGTATGGGGATGTGAATGCCTGGATAGAATGGGTCAGATATACTGTCCAGAGTCTCAACCATAGCAATTGCTATGCTTGTGCCTCAGGACGACCGACTGCCCAGATGGTGCCCTTCCCATTGGGGTAGACCAAGGGTTCCCAGGGGATGTGATGTATCATTGCATTGTACCAAGAAAAAACTGCCTGGGGAAATGAAGCCTGTAAGTCTCTCTCTTTGCTATTCCCTTCCTTTCGTGATAGCAATATCAGGGTTCCCCTTGCATTCTCTACAGCTATAGGTAAGCATACAGCCTGCCTCTCACGGCAGGGTGTGAGTGCTACCCGGCATCTGGGAGAATTTCTGTTGTGCACAAGGACCTTGAATGCTACCAAGGACTTGATGGGAAACTGCTCAAGACTTGAGATCCCCAGGGCAGATCTCTGGTGGTACTGTGGAGGGAAGATCCTACGGTCCACCCTACCATCTAATTGGGGAGGCACTTGTGCACTTGTTCAATTAGCTATATCCTTCACCCTGGCATTTGAAAGAGAAACATCACAAATACCCAGAAGAAATAAAAGAAGCTTAGGAGTATCATTTGATGATAGAGTGTACATAGATTCTATTGGGGTGCCTAGAGGAGTGCCTAGATTCTGTTGGGGTGCCTATGAACATAAAGCCAGGAATCAAATTGCTGCAGGGTTTGAGTCACTGTTCTGGCTTCAACAAGAATGAGGATTGGATTAATTATATTTATTATAATCAGCAGAGATTCATAAATTATACAAGGGATGCGATAAGTGGAATCGCTGAACAACTAGATGCCACCAGCAAAATGTCTTGGGTAAACAGAATAGCATTAGATATGATGCTTTCAGAGAAAGGAGGTGTGTGTGTGTGATACTGAGCAACCATTGTTGCACTTTTATACCCAACAATACTGCCCCAGATGGCACAGTAACTAGAGCATTGCAAGGGCTTACCACCCTTGCCAGTGAATTGGCAGAAAACTGAGGAACAGACACTTCCATCACCGGCTGGTTGGAATCTTGGTTTGGTAAATAGAAAGGGATGGTAGTATTCATATTTACCTCCTTGATCGTAGTAGCAGGAATTTTGACAGCCGTTGGTTGTTGCATTATCCCCTGTGTAAAAGGACTTGTCCAGCAGTTAATTGAAACTTCACTATTGAAACAAATGACCATGGAGCCACCACCTTACTCAGATAAGATGATGATATTAAAGGAGATGGAAAGCAAAGAAAGTGAAGAAGAGGAAGATATCTACCAAATTACACCTTAGAGAAAAGTTTTGCCAAAATCAACAATTTATAAAGAAGAAAAGGGGGGAATTGTGGGAATAAAAATGTTTTTGCAGAGTTACATTGTTTAGAGGGAAGGAATGTGGTATTGAGATACGCTTGCAGTGATAAGAAAACTTAACAGACGGCCTTGTAAAATGCAGACAACCAGAATCCTTAGAGCAATTAGGTGGAAATCACTGTGTAAAAAACATTACCACTTCAAAGAGTAAAAAAGTCAAAAGAAATTTGACTTATAACTGGCTGGCTACTGAAAGCCATGTATTGTCTGTGAAGCACCGGATGGATTGTGAACCTGGATTACCCAGTCAATGGGGAAACAGGGGAGGGTCCTGGTTGTGGAGAAAAAAAAAAAAAAAAAGTATTTAAACTGTGTTATGGAACTAGTAGGTGTGCTCCTGCTTGTGAGACACCCGCCATTGCAATCGCGAATAAAAATGCTACTTCACTGAGATCCTCGCCTGAGCCTATGTTATTGGCTACAGTGTTTCTCACAAAATGAATATGTATTTGTCCCACTAATATAAGCACACTGTCAATAACCGTTGGTGTGCAAGTTAGGTGGAGCTATCCCCCTTGCGTCTGGCATGTGCGCAGCACCAAATAAACATACCTGCTTTATAACTACTCCAAGGTCATAGAGTCTGATTTCCGCAAGTCAGTACCTGCCTACTAAAGTTGCCATTATGCATTGTAAAGGACATCAAACAGGGGATACTGATATTGAAAGAGGAAATAGCTGACACACAAGCCGAAGGGGCAGCAGAACGGGCATCTGAGAGTCAAATTTTGGCACTAGTACCAGGAACAGAAAACCAGGAATTAACAAAAGCCTTAGAGAATGAAATAGAGTGTTCTAAGATTGATAAGCAATTAATTGAAGATGTAAATGGAAAATGTTACCTACAGGTTTAGCACAAATAAATTATGGGAGAATTGTGATGCCATCCAAACTATTATTTGGGAATTTACAGGACATGAAATGAATATGTATATATCCTACTAATATAAGCACACTGCTAGTAACCCTTGGTGTGTGTGTTAGGCAGAGCGATCCCCCCCACACCCTGCGCTATAATAATGAATACCTGGCTTAAAACTTTGGTTTTTGAGTTTTCACTGTGTCACAACCGCAACCATTCTCTGATTCTATGAAAGTAGCACTGAGGCAGTGACAACATAGGTTCATGCATTGGTGATGGGGGAATGTGACTGAAAAGCAAAAAAAAGAATGGTGTCTCAAAGTCAGTAAAGAAAAGGTGTTATCACAATAATGAGAGAAGGTACAGTCAGAAAAGAGAATCCTGCGGAGGCAGGATAGCACTTTTCTGGGGCCTATTTCCTTGTCTTGGATAACCACTGGAACCATTTTGGTGCCAGTGGTTCTGGTAGTCAGGGGAGAAAAGGCATTAGCAACCTCCTACCGACCCCCTTTCACAAAGGTCTTGGGACACAGTCTTGGAATAATTAGCATGTAAAGCAAGAACTGGTAGGGACAAACTCATAAATAGCACAACTCAGAGGGGCCACGTGTGCACCCTCCACCACCGCAAACACAATAAGTGGACCAGAGACATCACTGGAACCCAGGGTGGTGATCTGGACCTTTCTTCTACTTTTCTCTTTCTAACTTACTCTCCCTCTCTCTTTCTTCGTATGTTACAGGCCGTTCAGCCCTTTGTAAAATGTGGGCCCCTCACTACAAGAAAGGCATCGAGGTGCTCGAGTGAGTCCAGAGAAGGGCAACGAGGCTGGTGACAGGTCTGGACAACAAGTCTTATGAGGAGCGGCTGAGGGAGCTGGGATTGTTCAGCCTGGAGAAGAGGAAGCTCAGGGGCGACCTTATCGCACTCTACAGGTACCTTAAAGGAGGCCGTTGCGAGATGGCGGTTGGTCTATTCTCCTACGTGCCCAGTGACAGGATGAGGAGGAATGGGCTAAAGTTGCACCAGGGGAGGTTTAGGTTGAATATTAGGAAGAACTTTACTGAAAGGGTTGTTAGGCATTGGAATAGGCTGCCCAGGGAAGTGGTTGAGTCACCATCCCTGGAGGTCTTTAAAAGACGTTAAATGTAGAGCTTAGGGATATGGTTTAGTGGAGGACTTGTTAGTGTTAGGTCAGAGGTTGGACTCGGTGATCTTGGAGGTCTCTTCCAACTTAGATGATTCTGTGATTCTATGAAAATAACAGGGCTTAAATAGCTCCTATTAACAGGACGTTCAACCCTTTATAAAATAACAAGGTTTAAATGCCTCCTGTTATAAACAACAAGGTTTAATCAGTTTCTGCCAAGATAGCTTCTGCTGTCAATAAAACTTTTCAATTGATCGTTTTATGTATGCCACCTTAATTTAGATCAAGAGTACTTTGAACATCAGCGGTCTCCGAGTGGGTTGTCCAGGATGTCTCTCTCTGGGCCCCCACAGAAAACTTGCTCCCACCATGCCTGTAGTGCCTAACAGCTGCCACCCTGAGAGTGGAGAAGTTTTTTTCAGTGTGCTGTTGGGGCACTAGGTAAGGGAGGCTGATGCAGTGAAAACTCAGTAACCGAAGTTATTAAGCCAGGTATTCTTTATTATGGCGCCAGGTGCGTGGCGGATTGCTCCATCTAACACACACACCAAGGGTTACTGGCAGCGTGCTTATATTAGTGGGACAAATACATATTCATTTCATTTCCCGTGAGTCTCTTGCATATTCATCAGGTCTCCAAAGAATCCTGAACATAGGTTCCTGCCCCTATTCACATGCATACTGGAGTCCTTGGGTGGTCATCCGGCACACTCTGGTGGTCTTTTGAAGAAGGCCAGAAGTCTTCCTCGCTGTTAAACTTCTGAACTTTCCTGTCTTTGATAGACTTTAGTAGTCTTGCTGGTTCTATTATCTATGCATACAGTATCTATGCAGAGAGTAAAAACTCTCTTTGGGGTCGTCCTGTCCTTGTGGTTAACATACAGTTGTGTTAGCTAAGACCTACAGAATCAACATCCTTTGTCTTCTTCCCTGTCTCAAGGTGATTGACTTGAGAGCAGTTCTCAGTGGGTAGAACAGTCAGAAATCTTGCTTTGAAAGCACATCTTGCTTTGAAAGCACATCCTGATGCCTTCTTCTTTTCCCTGAACTTATATCAATGTCTTGTCCTGACAATAAAAGATAATCCACATATTGCAATAGTAACACCTCCTCGGGAGGTTGGAAATGCTCCAAAATCTGTTCTAGAACTTGACCAAATAAATTGGTGATCCTGTAAACACCTGAGGTAAAACTGTCCATCTGTATTGTTGCTTCCGCCCCCATTTCAGGGTCTTTCCAGTCAGAGGTGAATGCATCTTTGCTCTCAGGGCCTGAGAGCACTCCATTAATAACACTGTTATTCCAGTCTCAAATATTCCAATGCCACCGGTGCAATATTAAGATTATAGGGAGCATAACTTGTCTCCTTCTACGAAAAAGGAATCTTATTGTTTACATATAAATTTAAAGCCTGAATTTTCATCAGACCCCTATTTTGGCCAAAATACTGCTGTTTCCTTAATTGGTTCTTTTGTCCAGACTGATACACAATATTTAACCATTTTCTTCTTTTATCATTTCCTCTAATTTTGGAATCATTTTTCCGATTTCTTATCATTCTTCCGAAAGGACTGTTGGTAAGCACTCCCCCAGGGATATCTTCCTGTCCCCTGGAACTCATATTTCCCATTTTTTCCTTGTCAGTGTGCTGCTACAGAAATTTACCACCTGCAGGGTACCACACACTAACGTTCCAATTCTGGAAAATGGGGGTGTACTGCCAAGCACTTCACCATGCAAGGGGTACGGTACACCAAATTTCCCGAGACTCTTCCTTTCTCTCTCTTATCTCACAGGCCATTCTGGTCTTTCCTGTCTTTGACAGACTTCAACAGTCAAGCCAAATCTTGCTGGTGCCATTATCTATGCATACAGTCTTTTATTCCCTTATCTTTGGGTTGTTAACATACAATTGTGCTAGCTAAAAGCTAGGAATCACCATCCTTGTTCCCTGTCTCAGTATACCACCTGTAGTAACTCCAGTATCTCTTCTGCATGTTTAATTGAGTATGATGAGAGTCCTCTCTCCTTCCAAATTGCCCCGTGTGCATGCACCACACCAAAGGCATATTTCAAATCTGTCCAAATGTTAATTCTTTTCCCTTTTGCTGATTCGCAGAAACACTCTGCAACTCACAATGAAGTAAGTTATAAAGTGGGTATGCCTTTATTTTGGTGCCGGGGGCGTAAGGGATAATTCGTCAAAGTTACACTCACACTTAACAATGTGTGCCCTAGCTATATACAGTTTAAGTTTACATATGCATGATTTTTGTAATTTGCTTATACATATGCATAACCTATGCCTGTCTCTGACTGGAGTTACTCTGACTGGAGTTACTACAGTCATCTGCCGAGGCGATCGGCTCCGGGGCAGACGCGTTCTGCATCGGAGCGGGGGATCGGGCCAGGCAGGGCAAATTTTCCGGCATCGAGCCTACTCGAGGGAGCCGCCAGGACCCGGCAGCCCTCGTGAGGGAGGCTGACGAGGCGTAGGCGGAGCCAGCAGCGCCCTCTCCCCGGCCGTTCAAAGGCAGCCCCTAGGGAGCGCGAGCGACCAGGAGCGCGGCGAACAGGATGGGCAAACAGGGCGTGGCGCGGCAGAAGGGAGTGGCGTGGCAGTTAGCGCGGCAACAGGGCGGGCAAACAGGGCATGGCGCGGCAGAAGGGTGTGGCGAGGCAGTTAGCGCGGCAACAGGGCGGGCAAACAGGGCGTGGCGTGGCAGAAGGGTGTGGCGAGACAGTTAGCGCGGCAACAGGGTGGGCAAACAGGGCGTGGCGTGGCAGAAGGGTGTGGCGAGGCAGTTAGCGCGGCAACAGGGCGGGCAAACAGGGCGTGGCGCAGCAGAAGGGTGTGGCGAGGCAGTTAGCGCGGCAGTTCACGCAGGCAGGGCGAGCAGGAAGGGCGGAGAGCAACCCCGCCCACACGAACACCTCTTAACAACAGCCGATAGCGAGGCGATAATGGTCTCCACCAGGCACGGTGCTCTCTCCAGGAAGTCGGTATACACCCAGACCGACTACCCGTTAAAGAATGCAGCAGTTCAGGTCACTGGATGCAGGGAGTGTCAGAGCCTGCTGCTGCCATCGGCGGGAGGCAGAGATACTGTGTGCGTGAGGTGCGAGCAGGTGGACGACCTGGTCCGCATGGTGGCGGAGCTCAAGGAGGAGGTGGAGAGGTTGAGGGATATCAGGGAGTGTGAGCGGGAGATAGACTTGTGGAGTAACTCCCTGCAGGGCCTCGAGGAGAGGTACCGGGGTGAGACACCCCAAATGGGGGTGGACCCCCTGCCCTGTCGCTGTCGGGCAGAGGGAGGGGACCTAAGAGTTGAGGAGGAATGGAAACAGGTCCCTGCTCGACATCACAGGCGATGCCCTCCCCCACCGGCCCCACCTTCCCAGGTGCCCTTACGGAACAGGTTTGAGGCCCTGGAGCTCGAGAGACCGGTGGGTGAGGAAGAGGAAGCAAGTGTTCCCAGGAGGATGCCTAAGATGAGGAGGTCGACTCCACGCCTCAGGACTGCCTCCATCAAGAAAGACAGGAGGGTTATTGTTGTGGGAGACTCTATTCTCAGGGGAACAGAGGGCCCTATTTGTCGGCCTGACCCTACCCGTAGGGAAGTCTGCTGCCTCCCTGGGGCCAGGGTCAGGGATGTTGCCAGGAAGTTTCCCAACCTGGTACGCCCCTCTGATTATTATCCTCTTTTGATAGTCCAGGCAGGCAGTGACAACATTGAAGAGAGAAGCCTGAAGGCTATCAAAAGAGACTTTAGGGGGCTGGGACGGTTAGTGGATGGAGCGGGAGCACAGGTGGTGTTTTCATCCATCCCTACGGTGGCAGGGAGAGGTACGGAGAGCACACGGAAAGCCCACCTGTTAAACACGTGGCTCCGGGGCTGGTGCCAACACAGAAATCTTGGGGTTTTCGACCATGGGGCACTTTACTCACCACCCGGCCTGATGGCCGTAGACGGGTCCCTATCCTTTAGGGGAAAAAGGATCCTGGGCCAGGAGCTGGCGGGGCTCATTGATAGGGCTTTAAACTAGGTAAGAAGGGGGATGGGGCTGAAGCATGGATTGCTGGGGCTGTGCCAGGAGGAACAATGGCAAGGCCGGAGGATAAGGTAAAGGCCCAGCTGAAGTGCATCTACACCAATGCACGCAGCATGGGTAACAAACAGGAGGAGCTGGAAGCCATCGTGCAGCGAGCAGGCTACGACTTGGTTGCCATCACGGAGACGTGGTGGGACCAGTCTCATGACTGGAGTGCTGCGATGCCTGGCTATAAGCTCTTCAGAAGGGACAGGCAGCACAGAAGGGGTGGCGGTGTGGCTCTCTATATTAGAGAGTCTTTTGATGTTGTAGAACTCGAGGCTAGGAATGACAAGGTCGAGTCCCTTTGGGTTAGGATCGGCGGGGTCAACAAGGCTAGTGTCCTGGTCGGGGTCTGCTATAGACCACCGAACCAGGATGAGGAGACAGATGAGGAGTTCTACAGGCAGCTGACAGAAGTTGCGAAATCTTCAGCGCTTGTACTCGTGGGGGACTTCAACTTCCCTGACATATCCTGGAAGCACAACACAGCCCAGAGAAAGCAGTCTAGGAGGTTTCTGGAGAGCGTGGAAGATAGCTTCCTGACGCAGCTGATTAGTGAACCTACCAGGGGTGGTGCCCCGCTAGACCTTCTCTTCACAAACAGAGAAGGACTGGTGGAGGATGTGATTGTCGGGAGCTGTCTTGGGCAGAGTGACCACGAAATGGTGGAGTTCACTATTCTTGGTGAGGCCAGGAAGGGGACCAGTAAAACTGCTGTATTGGACTTTCGGAGGGCTGACTTTGGGCTGCTCAGGACACTAGTTGGTGGAGTTCCTGGGAGGCGGTTCTAAAGGGCAGAGGGGTCCAGGAAGGCTGGGAGCTCTTCAAGAGGGAAATCCTAATGGCGCAAGAGCGGTCTATCCCCATGTGCCCAAAGATGAGCCAGCGGGGAAGAAGACCAGCCTGGCTCAACAGAGAATTGTGGCTTGAGCTCAGGAGAAAAAAGAGGGTTTATAATCTTTGGAAAAGCGGGCAGGCCACTAGGGAGGACTATAAGGATGTAGCGAGGCTGTGCAGGGACAAAATTAGGAAGGCCAAAGCTCATCTGGAGCTCAATCTGGCTACTGCCGTTAAAGATAACAAAAAACGTTTTTACAAATACATCAACACAAAAAGGAGGACTAAGGAGAATCTCCATCCTTTACTGGATGCAGGGGGAAACTTAGTCACAAGAGATGAGGAAAAGGCGGAGGTGCTCAATGCCTTCTTTGCCTCAGTCTTTAGCGGCAATACCAGTTGTTCTCTGGATACCCAGTACCCTGAGCTGGTGGAAGGGGATGGGGAGCAGGATGTGGCCCTCACCATCCATGAAGAACTGGTTGGTAACCTGCTACGGCACTTGGATGTGCGCAAGTCGATGGGGCCGGATGGGATCCACCCAAGGGTACTGAGAGAACTGGCAGAGGAGCTGGCCAAGCCCCTATCCATCATTTATCAGCAGTCCTGGCTATCGGGGGAGGTCCCAGCTGACTGGCGGCTAGCAAATGTGACGCCCATCTACAAGAAGGGCCGGAGGGCAGACCCGGGGAACTATAGGCCTGTCAGTTTGACCTCAGTGCCAGGGAAGCTCATGGAGCAGATCCTCTTGAGAGTCATCATGCGGCACTTGAAGGGCAAGCAGGTAATCAGGCCCAGTCAGCATGGGTTTATGGAAGGCAGATCCTGCTTGACGAACCTGATCTCCTTCTATGACAAAGTGACGCGCTGGGTGGATGAGGGAAAAGGCTGTGGATGTGGTCTACCTTGACTTCAGCAAGGCTTTTGACACCGTCTCCCACAGCATTCTCCTCAAGAAACTGGCTGCGCTTGGCTTGGACTGTCACACGCTTCGTTGGGTTAGAAACTGGCTGGATAGCCGGGCCCAAAGACTCGTGGTAAATGGAGTCAAGTCCAGTTGGAGGCCAGTCACTAGTGGCGTTCCCCAGGGTTCGGTGCTGGGGCCAGTCCTCTTTAATATCTTCATCAATGATCTGGATGAGGGCATTGAGTGCACCCTCAGTAAGTTTGCAGATGACACCAAGCTATGCGCATGTGTCGATCTGCTCGAGGGTAGGAAGGCTCTGCAGGAGGATCTGGATAGGCTGCACCGATGGGCTGAGGTCAACTGCATGAAGTTCAACAAGGCCAAGTGCCGGGTCCTGCACCTGGGGCGCAATAACCCCAAGCAGAGCTACAGGCTGGGAGATGAGTGGTTGGAGAGCTGCCAGGCAGAGAAGGACCTGGGAGTGATGGTGGATAGTCGGCTGAATATGAGCCAGCAGTGTGCCCAGGTGGCCAAGAAGGCCAATGGCATCCTGGCTTGTATCAGAAACAGTGTGACCTGCAGGGCTAGGGAGGTGATCGTCCCCCTGTACTCGGCTCTGGTGAGGCCGCACCTCGAGTACTGTGTTCAGTTTTGGGCCCCTCGCTACAAGAAGGACATCGAGGTGCTTGAGCGGGTCCAGAGAAGGGCGACGAAGCTGGTGAGGGGCCTGGAGAACAAGTCCTACGAGGAGCGGCTGAAGGAGCTGGGCTTGTTCAGCCTGGAGAAGAGGAGGCTCAGGGGCGACCTTATCGCTCTCTACAGATACCTCAAAGGAGGCTGTAGCGAGGTGGGGGTTGGTCTGTTCTCCCACGTGCCTGGTGACAGGACGAGGGGGAATGGGCTTAAGTTGCGCCAGGGGATTTTTAGGTTAGACGTTAGGAAGAACTTCTTTACTGAAAGGGTTGTTAGGCACTGGAACAGGCTGCCCAGGGAGGTGGTGGAGTCACCATCCCTGGAAGTCTTTAAAAGACGTCTAGATGTAGAGCTTAGGGATATGGTTTAGTGGGGACTGTTAGGGTTAGGTCAGAGGTTGGACTCGATGATCTTGAGGTCTCTTCCAACCTATAAATTCTGTGATTCTGTGATTCTGTCTCGTATTATAATTAGTTCCAATGACTAATCTACATGTGGTCCCCCCATTCGCGCCTGCGTGCTGCTCTTTTGTGGTCATCTCAGGTGGTCTCTTGAGATGAAGTAAGGCTCTTCCTTCCTCTTCCTGGTATCTGAACTTTTAAACTTTTCTTTTGGCGCTTGCACTTTGGGTCCTTGGCTCTTGTCTGAACCACAGGAGTGGTTTCAGCTGGTTCTTGAGACAGGTTCTCTATCTTCATTAGGAGTTACCCTTTATGAGGGGCTCCAAAACTTCTTGCTTCAATTAATTTGTACAATAGTTAGCAGCAACATCTGCTAGTTCAATACAGCAGTCTAGATTCTTAATTTAACGAATTTAATTAATTAATCGGCATCCCATCTGTTATAAATTAGACCACACAATTTTCTGGTCTATTTATTAATCAAGTAAGCAGACACAAGAAAAACGGTGCTGGGCGGCTGGGGAGTCTCCGCTCCGCAACAGCACACAACTTCCCTTTCCAGGGTTGCTGTTTTATAGCAGGCGAGTTCCGACTTGTCGGGACTTGTCGAACTGGCTGAGGCTGCGCAGTCTATCGTTGAGAAAGGGGGGGGGGGTCGTTGTTCCTCTGCTGGTGATCACGCGTTGTGCTCCTGTTCAGGTGGGGGCTTGTGATAAGGGATTTCACAGTCTTGCTTCACTCAAGGATGTTTACCCAACACCCCCTCCTGCTATCTGCTTACTTAATCCTCCCCCTTACCAGGGCCGTTAAATTGTGCAACCTTATCACCCTCATCAAATCCTCCAAATTCCTCAAAAACAATGAACAAACCCCCACTAATTTATCACAATCCCTCCTTTTTCTTTTTCTAACATATTTTGTTCATTGAATTTTTGCAATATTTGCTTGCTGAGCATCAAAGTTTCTGCGTCGTCCTCCCCCTGCTCAAGAGATTCATACTTAGCATGCACAAGCATAAGATGAGCAGCTTCTAATCGACTTTTTACAATTGCAATTACACTATTGAAAATACATGGCCCAAAAGTCAATGCTATTATTAGTAGTAATAAAGGTCCTGCTATAGTTGACAATAGTGTAGAAGTAAAGCTTGGCCCCCCTGATGTTATCTGGGTTGCAATAACCTATTGATCTTCGAATCGACTTAAAGTCCATTTAAAAGGTTGGTGGGGGTGGTGTTGAGTTGCTATGCAGGATACGGTCACTGCTAGGACCCCGAAATACCAGTAGGGACGACCGAGGCCCATTCTTTCCCCACCTATTCACTCCTCAGCCTTTCTCATCAGTTGGGTTGCAGCCAACTACAAGGTTTCAACTCTTCTCGGCAGCAGTAGTGTTCTTCAGGGGAGAGCCTCTACCTTATCCTATGGTACCTATCAGGTCCGTTGCAATGTGAGCTTCAGGCCTTTGTCTCCTGAAGCGATCTCCCACTTCTCGTCACAGATGGGTCCTTTAACATGGCTGGCATGTGTCCATCCTTTCTCCGCAGTCCGGACGGCTGTATCTGTAGCAAGCAAAACACATAGGGGCCTTCCCATTGTGGTGTTAATGTAACTTCTTTCCAAGTTTTTATCAGGACCTTATCTCCGGGCTGTACCTTTTGGATTGCCATATCCAAAGGGGGATGTTGCGCAATTAAACCCTTTTTCTGTAATTCCCTGCGTCTATTTATCAATTCTGTGAGGTAAGGTTTTAATTGATCATCTTGTAGGTGGGGATGATCAAGGGGTATCTCGAGATCATAAGGCATGCCATACAGCATTTCAAAAGGGGAGATTCCCAGATCAGTTCTGGGCTTCATGCGTATACTTAACAAAGCTAGCAGCAAGCACTTTTTCCAAGAGGTTTTTGTTTCTAACATTAATTTAGTAAGTTGCTTTTTAATTTCCCCGTTCATCCGTTCTACTTTCCCCGAGCTCTGAGGATGCCAGGGAGTATGATATTCCCATTTAATTCCTAAAGCTTTCATTGTGTCACGGGATACTTTTGACACAAAGTGTGGTCCCCTATCAGAATCTATTGCTTCTACAATCCCATATCGGGGAATTATGTTTTCTAACAATATTTTCACTACGGTTTGTGCTGTAGCCCTTGCCGTGGGAAATGCTTCAACAAAATTTGTAAGATGGTCTATGATTACCAGCAAATATTTGTATCTTCCTGTTTTGGGAAGTTCGGTAAAGTCCAATTGAATTCTTGCAAAGGGTCGGTGGGCTAATTCTCGTCCTCCCAGAACCCTTTTTCTCATATTTTGGGCATTTACCCTCCTACAGGTCATGCACCCATTCACAATTCCCTTTGCTATGCTATATATCCCTATACACATATAATTAGTGGCGAATTGATCTACTAACGCCTGAGCACCCCAATGCATTTGTTCATGAAATCTCCGTAGCACCCTCATAGCTACTGATTTTGGTAACACTTCTCGTCCGTCAGGTAGTACCCATTTTCCTTTTTCATTTTCTCGAATCCCCATTTGTGTCATCTTTTCCTTTTCCACAGTAGTAAAACAAAACAAGGGGAGGGGGACGTGCCCACCAGACCATAAAAACTTAGCTGGGCCATGCTTGTAACAGTTCCTATAAGGCGGACTCTCCTCCTCCGAACAATTACATTCAATCCCTTCTACTCCCCATTCTTTCCAGCAATCATAGCATGGAAATTTCTTTAAATCCTTCCCCTTGCCACAACTCGGGCAGTCAGCTCTCTTAATCACTTCATATACACACATGAGGGCTGCTCTTTTTGCTTCCTGGTCAGCTAAGTTATTGCCTCTGATTTGGGGATTCAGCCCTCGCTGGTGTCCTTTTACATGCACCACTGCAATCTCCTTAGGCTCCCTGACAGCTTGTAAAACTTGGAGAATTAACTCCTGATGAATTAGTCCTTTTCCTTGTGAATTTATAAGTCCTCTCTCTTCCCATATTTTCCCAAAGGTGTGTATTACTCCATAAGCATATTTAGAATCCGTATATATTGTTCCGCTTTTGTTCTTCAATAATTTCAGAGCTCTTAACATGGCATATAGCTCGCAAGCCTGCGCTGACCAGCTCGGGCTCAGAGGGCCTGATTCTATTACCTCAAATGTTTTTCCATTAACCAATGTGTACCCTGATTTTCTTTTACCCTCGACTACCCTTGAGGATCCGTCCACAAAGATCTTTTCCCCTAAAGGCAATTCTACATCTTCCAGATCAGGCCTCAATTTCACTTGCTCTTCTATGTTTCTAAGACAATTATGTTCGGGCTGCTCATTTGGTTCACCATAAAGAAACTGAGCAGGGTTTTGTGCTGCAGTTGTTTCTAATGTTAATCTGGGTGAGGATATTAGGATCCCTTCATATTTTAGTAACCTTGCATCCGTTATCCATTTTTCAGCTTTTTGTTGCAGCACCCCACGTATATTGTGAGGGGATATAACATTTATTTCTCCCCCTAATGTAATCCTTTGTGCTTCTTCCACTAGTAGGGCAGCTGCCACCACTACTTGCAAGCAGCTGGGCCAACCTCTACTAATGGGGTCTAATAGCTTAGATAAATAGGCTACTGGTTTTTTTACTGTCTGCCCATTCTTGAGCTAGTACACCATAGGCAGTCTCCTCTGTGCTATTTACGAACAAAAAAATGTGTTTTTTTTTTTTGTTTTTTTTTTGTTTTTTTTTTTTTAATTCCGGGCAGTTTAAAACTGGTGGATGCATCAGTTCTTCTTTTAATTTCTCTAATTGCTCCTCGTCTTCTTCTGTCCATTTGAGTAATCCATCCCTATTCAATTTGTTACATAGAAATTTAACCTTTCCACTGTAATCTTCTATCCATTGTCTACAATATCCAGTTAACTCTAACAGTTGCCGCACTTGCCTTTTGGTAGTTGGGGCCTTTATTCCTACGATCCCTTTAACCCCTCTGGATCCAGCCTCTTAGTTCCTTTATTTAGCAAATGTCCCAAATATTTTACCTCTTTTTCTACAAACTGTAGTTTTGACCTGGACACCTTTAATCCCTGTGTCCTGGTTTCAGTTGGGACAGAGTTGTTTTTCCTCCTAATGGCTGGTGAGGTACTATGTTTTGGATTGGGATGAGAAGAGTGCTGATAACATGCTGGTGTTTTAATTGCTGCAGAGCAGTGCTTACACTAAGCCAAGGACTTTTCAGCTCCTCGCTCTGTCCTGCCAGCGGGCAGGCTGGGGGGGCAGCAAGAGCTGGGAGGGGACAGCCCCAGGACAGCTGACCCAAACTGGCCAAAGGGGTATTCCATACCATCTGACGTCATGCTGAGCGAACGGCTGTGTGGTGTTTAGCTGCCGGCCGGGTTAAACCACAACAGTCCTTTTTGGCGCTGTGTGGTGTTTAGCTGCCGGCCGGGTTAAACCACAACACCCTGCGACCCCCAAAAATTCAATAGACTAACACTAGTTTGTCTTACAATATCCTCATCTTTTCCAGCTATTAGTAAATCATCTACGTATTGGATCAGGGTTGTGCCCGGTACTCTGTTGTACTCTTGCAAAATTTGCTCCAGTGCTTGCCCAAACAAATTTGGGGATTCTGTAAACCCCTGGGGCAGGACCGTCCACCTTAACTGCTGTTTTCTATAGGTGTCTGGGTCCTCCCATTCGAAGGCAAAAGCTTTGTTTATGTTCTGTCCTCTGGGGACAGATTCTCGTATCCCCTGAATTATGATTGTTCTTAAATCTTGCATATGTCCCCGGTGTATGGGGTCTTGATTGTTCCAATTAGGCTGCTGCATTGGCCAATTTATGTCTTCAGCTGGCCCCTGCTGGTGTTGCTGATCCCAAATTCACATCCCAGCGCGCCTAATCATTCCTCTTTCCTCTGATGTGAAGAGGATTCCCAGGATGGATTGTGACTCTTCCCAGGTATATATATTTGGGCCTAAGAATTGGTCTACTCGTTCCGCCACTCCTAATGGGTCTTCTAGTAAATTTCCCATTTCCTTTTTAAAATCTCTCACATCCCCTGAGTTAATGGGAACGGCCACGTATCCCATTCCTGGCTGGGGTCCCCCCATCGCTATTTCTCGTAGGGGATATAATCCCTCCCTTAAAGCAGATTTCTGATTTCTTGCCCTGCTTCTGGTTCGCAGACAGCCGCGCGCGGGGGCCAGCGGGGTGGGTGGCACACCGCACCTCCAACCCACCAGAGCCCGGCGGCTCGCTCGGGGATGGCGGAGGGACGGGGGAAGGCACGAGCTCCGCCCATGCGGACGCACTCCGGGAGCGCCAGGAGCCCGGACGGCTCCCCGAGGGGGTCTCCGCTTAGGGGGACGAAGACCCGGCCGTGTGCCCCAACGCTCGGCGGAGGCCAATGACGGCCGCCCAGGCGATGGAAGGACACGGAGGGGGGGACCCGGGCGGCAGCGGCGACGGGAGGGGGACGCCCCCTCCCCTGCTCGCTCGCTCCCCCGGACACACGCCCGCCGCACCCGCCACCCGGACACGGCGTGGGCCTGCGAGGCGCCCCAGCCGCGCCGCGCCACCGCCCCCTGTGTTTCATGATTCGATTCCGATTCTCCTGGATTTGCTAATTCGGGGAGTCCATTAAGGACGGGAGCCATTGGTGCGGGCGGTGGAATATAGGGCGGGGGCGGTCTTGGACTTCTAAGTCCTTTCTCTTTTTATCCTGCCCTCCTTTTTCTTTTAGAGGATATAGATGCGTCCTCGTATCTGAATTTATCCAGAGGTGCGCATACTCACTTTCTTCCAGACTAAAGGGCTCCTTAGAGTTAACATAAATATTGAGGGATTGGCATACCCAATCTTCAAAGGAGCCGAACAAGGGCCAGAAAACGCTGTCCCCTTTGATGGGCTTGTTGCCCTACACTTCTATACAACAATAAATCATTTTAACTTTACTCTTTCCCCGCCTAGAAGGGGAATCATTCCAATTCTTAATCATTTGTCCTAATGGACTATCAGAAGGGACAGAAGGTATTCCTACAGTACTGGAGGATTCCCTCCCCATGAGGCCAGAAGGCTTACTTTTCTTCTGCCCCATCTTCCGGAGCAACTTCACACACACACACAACGCTCCCCCCTTTTCATGGCCCAGTCCCTCGCGGGAGGTGGGAACCGCACTACCGAGGGGTCCGCACTCGCTTCGTCCGCACTTGGACAACTCACACGTTGTGCTCCGGGATACCCAACCCCTACCGAACGGATCACCGGCCTATACTTTCCCACCCCGTGGGTCTTTGTTTGGCCTTCGTGCACAAAGATTACCTAGGGGTTACCGGTTTTATTTGCTTGTGTCTAATTTTGGGTTCGTTGGTGAAGGGCTCGAGCAGGAGTTTCCGTTCCTGGGGCCGCCGAAATCGGCGGGGCGCCTCCCCTAGAGGGATTCCTGATCAACCGCCTTCATCCGAGTCACGACACCAAATTGTTATAAATTAGACCACACAATTTTCTGGTCTATTGAAATTATTTTATTAATCAAGTAAGCAGACACAAGAAAAACAGCGCTGGGCGGCTGGGGAGTCTCTGCTCCGCAACAGCATGCAACTTCCCTTTCCAGGGTTGCTGTTTTATAGCAGGCGAGTTCCGGCTTATCGGGACTTGTTGAACTGGCTGAGGCTGCGCAGTCTATCGTTGAGAAGGGGGGGGTCGTTGTTCCTCTGCTGGTGATCATACGTTGTGCTCGTGTTCAGGTGGGGGGCTTATGATAAGGGATTTCACAGTCTTGCTTCACTCAAGGATGTTTACCCAACATCCCCTCCTGCTATCTGCTTGCTTAATCCTCCCCCTTACCAAGGCCGTTAAATTGTGCAACCTTATCACCCTCAGCAGATTCTCCAAATTCCTCGAAAACAATGAACAAACCCCCACTAATTTATCACACCATCTACTAAGATTCTCTTGTCTCCCTTTCATTGCCAGCTCAAGAGCTCTTATCAAGGCAATGATTTCTGCTTTTTGGGCTGATGTTCCAGAGGAAAGAGGTTTCACCTCAATTACCTTACTAAGTGTTGTTACCCCATAACTTGTGAAGTGAACTCCCTGGTGGACAAAGCTGCTGCCATCTATAGACCAGTCCTCTGCATCTTCTAGGGGTGTATCCTTTAAGTCTGGTCAGCTAGAGTATAACATGTCCATAGTCTTGATGCAATCACGAATGGGTGATCTGGAAACTCTGTTACTAAGGAAAGAGGCTGGGTTCACAGTCCTGGTGCTGAAAAAAAATAGTAAACTAATAGTCTATTGTACACATTACTTTTCTTATTTGGCAGCTATCAACAGGTCATCTATGTATTGCAACAGTGTCCCCTTTTCCTGAACATGTTTTCCAAACTTCAAGATCAAGGCTAGTTGGTTCCCAAATATGGTGGGGCTATTCTTGAACCCCTGTGGTAACACAGTCCAAGTAAGATGAGTTTTTTTCATTGTGTATTAGGATTTTCCCATTCAAAGGCAAAGAGTCTCTGGCTTTCAGTTGCCACGGGCAGGCAGAAAAAGGCATCCTTTAAATCTAGTACCATCAACCAAACTTGACTTTTGTCAAAAGGTTATAGGGGTTGGCTACTACAGGGTATAAATCTTTTGTGATCCTATTGATGGCCCTTAAATCCTGGACTATATGATAGGTTCCATCTGCCTTTCTAAACGGGCCTATATGGAGTATTATATTCTGACTCACATTCTACTAATAGTCCATATTTAAGAAAGTTACTGATTATTGCTTCCATTCCCCTTCTGTCTTCTACCTTTAGTGGGTATTGCTTTTGGCATATCTTGGGAACATTTTCCTTTAAATGAATTTTTACAGGTACTGCATTGTGGTGGTTTTACTCGGGTGGACAGCTGAGCTCCACCACAACCGCTCTCACTCCCCCTCCTCAAAGAGGAATGGGGAGAAAATAAGATGAAAAGGGCTGAAGGGTTGAGATAAGGACGAGGAAATCACACAATAATTATCGTGATGGGCAAAACAGACTCAGCATAGGGAGATAGTAAGATTTATTACCTATTACTAACGAGCTAGAGAAGTGAGAAACAAAGGAAAGAAACCAAAAGCACCTTCCCCCATCTACCCTCTTCCACCTCCTCCCCCTGAGCAGTGCAGGGGAATGGGGGAATGGGGGTTATGGTCAGTCTATAGCGCTTCTCTGCCGCTCCTTCTCGGTCACTCTCGTCCCCTGTGCTGTGGGGTCCCTCCCACAGGATGCAGTCCTTCCCAAACTGATCCGGTGTGGGCTTCCCACAGGCAGCAGCTCTTCCAGAACTGCTCCAGATATGGGTCCGTACCACGGGGTCCATCCCTCAGGAGCAAACTGCTCCAACCTGGATCCCCCATGGGCAGCAGCTCCTGCCAGGTCCACTGCTCCAGCAGGGGTCTTCCACAGGCTGCAGTCTCCATCAGTGCAGGTCCACCTGCTCCACTGTGGTCTCCTCCACGGGCTACAGCGTGGAACCCTGCTCCACCGTGGTACTCCATGGGCTGCAGGGGGACATCCTGCTTCACCATGATCCTCACCACAGGCTGCAGGGGACTTCAGCTCCGGCACCTGGAGCACCTCTCCCCCTCCTTCTTCACTGACCTTGGTGCCTGCAAGGCTGTTCCTCACTCCTCTCACTCTCCCAGCTGCTGTGTGTCGCAGTGTTTCTTTTCCCCTGTCTTAAATATGCTCTCACAGAGGTGCAAAACAACATCACTTATTGGCTCAGCTCTGGTCAGCCGTGGGGCCCTTACCAAACATGGGGCAGCTTCTAGATCCTTCTCACAGAAGCCACCCCTATGGCCCCCTGCTACCAAAACCTTGCCACGGAAATCCACTACATGCATTCTTTGCTCTCCTAGGTATTCCTGTAGCCCAAACTCCCAGACACTCGGTTCATAATTACATCCATTCAGGGAGTCCTGTATAGGGATTCCTCTGGACTTGCCAGGGATAGACTTAAGAGTTTAATATGTTACTTTTATTTCCATTTTCCCTTGTTAAAAAGAATTTTTTGCATCCATTTTCTCTGGCAAGTCCCTTCCCAAGAAGGGCCTTAGTGAATTGGGTAAGTGTGGGAGTATCGCCATGGGGGTCGACAAGCTCCACAGTTAGCGTTAACATCAGACTCTTAAGGATGAAGCCATGAGGAATGTAAACTAGTTAGAAGAAACAAAGAAGGGTGATTCAGGAGACACCCTGCTGTCTCAAACTGCTTGTTCTCCAACCGTTAAGACATGGAAGTTGCAAAATGTTTGCTGTTGCCGGGCAAAGTTGTTAACCAATGAATAGTTAGTGGAAAAGTACTGCTGTAGAGCTAATGGTATAAGAAGGGAGCCTATCCTCAATAAAGAGCTGGAGTTGAAGTTATTGTCATCAATAAAGAAGTTATTGATCCCTTAAAGAAACCCTGGTGTCCATGTAGTCTTTACGCCACAAATGGTGCCTGAAAAGGGACATGAATGTTATGCCACAAATGGCACCCGAACATGGACAACCTGAAGAGCAGGGACAAGCTGAAGTAAGAAACGGATGCTAAAGGGATTTTTACAGGTACTGTAAACTAATCAGGACTGAGACAGTAGGGCTCTGGAAGATAAGGGATTTCTATAAGTATCGTGAACTAATCAGGACAGGACTGAGACAATGGAAATTATTTCCCGGAACTCATTGTAATAAAGACCACCCTTTTGGGGAGAGGTTATGAATATGTATAGGCGATCCCTTACCTTTGTAACCCCTTCTGTATAAATACAAGATGAACTACTGTGGTGGGTGCGCACGATTGTGGTGGGACTACCCCCCATGCTGCCCAGCACTGAATTAACATACCTACTTTACAGCCTTACAGGTTGTGGAGTCTGTTTTCTGCAAGTCAAAGCTAACAGAACAGGGACGTGAAGGACAGGAACAGAGACAACCTGAAGAGCAGGGATAAGCTAAGAGAACGGACAAAAACAAAAAAAGAATGAACAGGGACAGGGTAATGGAACAGGGACTAGGACAGGAACAGGGACACTGATCGCCTGAAGACAGGTTCAGCCGAACTCAGCAAGCTGCTCAGAGAAGCAGACCCCATGCTGAAAGGAAGCACACCCGAGCTGAAGGAAAGCTCAAGCCACTGAAAAGAAGCGCTCCCCGCACTGAAAGGAAGCTCAAGCTGAGAGAAGCGGACCCATGTACACAACTGCCCCTCACTGGCTGAAGGTAAGCAGTTGTGCGCCATGGGGAATCATATGTCCTTAGAAACAAAAAATGCCCTGGGAACATTCCAGTTTCTTCCTTTTATTACGAATCAGACAGTTTATGATCCTGAAACATGGGACTAAATTGAGGTCAAGCTTTGGGACCCTGCTGCTAAAAATGACTAGGTTGTGGTGGGACTGCTCGGCACCTGGTGAGCAATCTTTGAGGCCTTAAAAAACCATGTGGGACTGTGGTGGTTTGACCATGTTAGGCAACCGAACACCGCAACCGCTCTCTCACTCCCCCTCCCCAGATGAGGAGGGGAAGAAGTAAAGGAAAGAACAACTCACGGGTTGAGATAAGGATAATTTTAATAAAGAGAAAAATATGTTATTAAGGAAATATTATTAATTAAACAATTCAACTAAAGGGAAAAAAGGGAAAGGGGAAGAGGAAGGGGGAAAGGGAATAAAAAAACAAAACAAGTAAAGGCTATGTGGAAGTGCAGAGGAAAAAAAAATTACTCTCTACTTCCAAAAAATAAGTGATGCTCGACCACGTCCTTGAAGCAGGGCCTCAACGCACATAGCCAGTGTTCGGGAGGAGGACAGACGTTTTTGCAACGAGAGCCCACCCCTCCCCTCTTCTTCCTTTTTCCACCTTTTATTGCTGAGTGTGACATCATATGGTATGGAATATCCCTTTGGTTGGTTTGGGTCAGCTGCCCTGATGATGTTTCTCACTTTTTTTTGCCCACCCCCTAGGAGGGCTAGAGAAAGTCCTGATACTGTGCCAGCACTTCTCAGCAGCAGACACAACACCAGTGTGATGCCACTGCTGTTTTAGCTACAAGTGCAAAGTGCAGCACTGTATGGGCTGCTGCAGGGAAAGTTAACATCCCAGCCAGACCCAGTACAGCTATTGAACTAGCGTGTGTGTGAATGAAAAGCCCAGCATCCCCAAGGCTTTTTTATTATGATTAATTCATGGAAATTCTGCATAGTAGAATGTAAAATTGAACGCAGCGTGCAATATCTTCTGGGAAGCTATTGCAATATCTTCTGGGAAGTCTTAAACTCCAAGCCTGTTGGAGTTTAAGAAGCGTTTGGACTGTGCACTTAGTCACATGGTCTAAAATTTTGGGTAGACCTGTGTGGTGCCAGGGGTTGGACTTGACGATCCTTATGGGTCCCTTCCAAATGGGGATATTCTATGATTCTATGATTCTCATTATATGCATCATATAGGGGGATTTCAGGAAAGAATCATTGCTGTCAGGCTCAGCAGCAGCAATAGAATAGGAATGTGAAGCGTGGTTTGCCATATAGTGAGTTTTGTGGTTTAACCCGGCTGGCAGCTAAACACCACACAGCCATTCGCTCACCCTCCCCCCTCCCTCTTTGGGATGGGGAGAGCGAGATGGGAAAATGAAGACTGTGGGTTAAGACAAAGACAGTTTATTAAGATAAAAAATAATAATAATAATATATACAAACAAGTGATGCACAGTGCAATTGCTAGCCACCCCTATATATTGTTCAGCATGATGTCAGATGGTATGGAATACTCCTTTGGCCAGTTTGGGTCAGCTGTCCTGGGTCTGTCCCCTCCCAGCTCTTGCTGCACCCCCAACCTGCCCGCTGGCAGGACAGAGCGAGGAGCTGAAAAGTCCTTGGCTTAGTGTAAGCATTGCTCTGCAGCAATTAAAACATCAGCATGTTATCAGCACTCTTCTCATCCTAATCCAAAACATAGCACCCTACCAGCTACTAGGAGGGAAAAATAACTCTGTCCTAACTGAAACCAGGACAGTGAGGGAGCTGTGGCCTCGTCCACTCATCCGCCTGCTATGCCATCAGCCCACCCACTTCTACTGCCATTGCAGGCCTTTGCTTTTATGCCCCCGATGGCCTGGAAGTTCCTTTTGATCCAGGCCCTATAGGCCCTGAAAAGGAGCCAGACCCATTTCGCTTCCGTCCGGGAGGAATAGAATACATAGGGCTCGAAGGCCGAGTTGCTTAACTTAAAGCGAGCTATATTGTTCCCACGACTAGCTCCTGAAACTCACCAGTTTTTGTAATCAAGGAAAGTGAAGGGATGAAAGACACGGACTCCTGATGGCTCTTGAACAGGATATCTTTATTGCCATTGTTCTCCACTACATGTACTTTCACTGTAGCCCCATACGCTGTCCATGCGCCCAAATCTGTCATACAGTTGGTTAGAGACCCTCAGATATGCGCCTCGAGCCAGCCAGCAACTGGCCACTGCGCAAAGCTCATCTTTAACACTGTAGCCAAGTTACTTTATCTCAACCATGCTCAAGTTTTTGTTTCTGCCACTTGTTTCCTCATTATCTCTAGTTCAGGGATGTGTGAAACAGTGCAAAGCCACCTGCAAATTCCTTTCCCACAATTCCCCCTTTTTTATTTTCAACCAATCAAACGCTATAGATGTTTCTATCAAGCACTGCAGACATTGCAATAAGCAAGGTACAATAAGCAACAGGGTGAAAATCACAAGCAGAATTACGATTGTAAAGTAGCGTGCCTACTAGAATCTACATCAATCAGCAAGCCACTAAGCGCTAGGGATATTGCTTTGCAGCGATGCTGCTTCTCACTCTCACAGCACAATCATACAATCATGCAAAGAGGCCTCTTGCACTTCTCATTCATAATACAAGAAAATATCACTTAAAATAATTTGTCCCTGGCTTCAGGAGGTCCTTGTCTACTCCCGTGGTGAGTGGCTGAGAGTGGAGACCCCTCTGAGGAAAATGCTCGGGGTGTACCTAGGAGCATCCGCTCCACAGTCAATCCCACAGCCAAGCAGAGCGGCTCCTGGCACAAGGAATGATGCTATTATAGTTTTGTATAATTACACCAAAGAGATGCATTGCGATAAGGAGCAAGTGTGGCGTTGACGATTTATTTCATGGCTTGGTTTTTGCCCATGTAATTGAACCTTACACATGCTGTGGCTGTTACACTTCCTAGGATATCTAATTCCTGTGGCTCTAGGGGCGCTCGCAGCAAGTAGACAGTCCAGTCTTTGTTATCTGCCGGGTTCACTACCAGACATGTCGTAAATAGGTCGTTAGCACTAGCCAGGGACAGGCACATGGCTTCTTGTCCTGTCATGTTGGCGAGGGTGACCCAGATGTTGCGGCATGGTTGGATGGAGACCTAGGGCTGGCAATAACGGATGACAGAAGCGATTGTGAGGAGGAAGCCAACCATGGCCTTACCCCTCTTGCTGGTACCCATCTTGGTCCGTGACCTGTGGAGACACAAGCATACCCTGAACCCCAAGTTATTGGAGGCTGGGGTCCCTCCCAAAGACCTGTATTTATTTATTTATTTTTACCATTACTAAGGCCTGCTCTGATTGTGGCACCTGTGACAGCGCGGAATTCATACTTTTGTAATGTTTTACTATGTGCGGTACGTCTTTGTGAGGAAAGGGTAATGCTAGGTGATTCATTACGTAAAGTTCCTCTCCCAACCTGTTCTGTGGTGTTTCCTGGGTGTCTTCCCCTTTTTGTTTATTTAGCAGTGCTTTCAAGGTGTGATGTGTGTGCTCACCAATGGCTTGACCTGTGGGGGAATGAGGAATTCCTGTGATGTGTCGGATACCCCAAGTTTGAAAAAAGGTTTGAAGGGAGTGACTACAATAAGGCGGGGCCATTGTCAGGTTTTATTTCCTTTGGGATGCCTAGCACTGTGAAAGTGACATGGAAGTGAGCCTGGACATGGCGACTAGTTTCACCTGCCGCAGCTGTCGAGCTGTTGCCCAAATAGCATGAGAGAAAGTATCTACTGATACGTTAACCTATTTCAAGCGACCAAATTCTGGAATATGCCTTACATCGGTCTGCCATAAGTGTAGGGACCATACACCTCTAGGGTTTACTGTTAAAGACGGGGTCGACTGTCCTGTTGACAGTCAGGACATGTTTGGACAATCAAGTTGGCATCAGTGATCGATATAGTGAATTGTTTTGCCAAGACTTTGACGGATTGATGGAAAAACGCATGGGATAACCGTTCTTGCTCCAGCATCTTAGCCACCAGGGTAGTCAGCGTCATATTAATTAGCTGGTCAGCACGTGCGTTACCCTCTGCAGAAATACCGGCCAAAATGGTGTGGTTCTGCATGTGAATAATAAAATACGGGTGCACTCGCTGCTCTACCAAAAATAACAGCTCCTTAAATTTTAGAAACAAGTTTTCCTTTGGGATATGTCTCAAATGTGCCCTCTCAATGCGCTGAGTGACAGCTACAGCTTATTGCAAGTCTGATACAATATTCAATTTTTTTTTGTTGTTTTCTTTTGTTTTCTTTCTTTTTCTTTTTCTTTTTTTTTCTTTTTTTCCTTTTTCTTTTTTTGTTGTTTGTTTTACCTTTTTTTTTTTTTCTGGCTGCAAGGAGCCCATGTGCTCGATAACTGCATTGATTTGTCACAAATCATGCAGTAATCTCCATTTCCCATTCTTCTTCTTGATAATGTGATAAATGATTAAATCCCAAATAGGATTTTAATCAAAGTTTGTGATTTATTAAGTAAATAGAGGCAAGCAAACAGCGCTGGGTGTGCCGGGAGTCTCCAGACGCATGCGTATCAGTCTCTGGTGGTCTTCCTGGGGGTCTCTTGTGCTGAAGGCTCATAGTCTTCCTCCCAGGCTTTGTCCTTTGGTCGTCCTTCAACTCCCCCCTTTCTCCTTATTTGGTGGATCCCTTTGCCAGACATCAGAAGCTTGGGCAGCGTCTCATGCAGAAGTCAGCAGTTTCCAAAAAAAACTCCTTGGTCCTCTTATCTCCCAGACTCGAGTCTCAGTGTTTGTCCTTCAAGCCTTCTATTTACACGAATTGCTAGACCCTTATTTTGCACAGTACAAGAACTATGTATACTAATCACTCTGTTTTTCTTAGATAGAAAGTTACATTTCATCATGCAGCCCTAGCATTGTTCCATACACCACACAAATCAAATGAACACATTTCACAATAACAAACACTGGTGAATTCCATGGGCTGTTTGTCGGAACAATATGTCCTTGTTGGAGTTGTTCTTGAATCAGCTCCTGCAGACTAATGCTCAGAAAAGAATCAGTTGAGCAGTTCTAGTTCCCTTTGGTATTGCCAATGGTGCAGATCATCATATAATCTTATTCCTAAATTATTCCCTTGCATTTGTGACAATAAAAAGAACAAGGGTCTTATGTACCCCACATAGCATACTCCCGACCAGTTTTTTGGTAGTCTTTTATAAGCATGTTTGCCACACACCCAATAATGTCCCTTTAGGGCCCACGATCCATTTGGAAAAGGGCCATCCCATCCTTCTTTATTTCTTGGAGCATGAAAATACAGAGTATCTTTGTTACCAAGTGGTCCTGTTACAATGTTTCTCCCATATGTACATCTCCAGGCCCCCGCATCAGATTTCCATTCACAACTACAATCAAGTCCTTTTTGGCAACCTGTCATATTATGAGCTGACCAGAAATATTTAAAGAGCACTCTCCCCCCATTTTCATTTTGCCATTTCCAGCTGTAGACCCTTACCACATGTTGTTCTTTTGTGGTGTTGTCCCACTGACAGCTCAAGATCTGACTGTCAAATTGTCTCATCGCTTGTGCTCTTGTCATGGCTTCACATCCGGGTCCAAAGAATTCCCTGTACGAGCATTTCAGCCAAGTCCCATTTCTCAGCTGGACATGTGTGGCGTTCCATTTCCCACTGTGTGCTGTGCAGTTTATAGGTTTACATTCAGAATCAGTACAGTCATATCCAGGGGACAGAGTCCAATTGCAAATGCTTTTTCCCACCGGTACCGTTCCCGTTCTGTTTAAACAGTATATACCCTGATCTGACAAGTGCAATTTCCACGGGTCTCCTTCCTCTTTCCAAAATTGTGTCCCATTATGAACTTCACTCAAATTACTAACCCACCACTTAGGTTCGACCAGACCAGCTACCCAGGGCCAACTTTCAGCTCCCCCCGATCCTCCACAAACCCAGCAGTTACTAAGGCTAAAGGCCTTAGCCACTTCCTCCCCCAGAGTGAAAAAGTTATTCCTCCATTCTTGCCCGTAGCTCAATTGCCCCTGTAATAACAATACCAGGAAGTATAACATTTCTTATCCTTATTTCCGTCCAGTCTTGAGAGTGCAGTAAACGTTTCCAATCAAGAGGTTGAGCCCGCTTCCAGGATCGATTTGGGCTTTGTTACCATACAGCTTTTCAGGGTGATCCGGCTCCTGGAAAACTAATCACAACTTTATATGAATTTAAAAAGATTCTTATGTTATTTTTCTTGGGACAACTTAACTTTAGTACAGGAGAAGTCCGGTCGAGGCCCTCTCACTCAGCAGTCAATACCCATAGGGGTTGCCTCCCTCGGTAGACTATACACACTGCAGTGGAGAGTCCTACCCCGGTCTTGCCTTCTCCCTTTTCTCCTTCTAGGCTTGTCCGCTTGTCCCCTTTACCTGGTGTCCTTAAGTCACACGTAGTTTCATTACCAGAATATTAGTTCCAGTTCCCCAGGAGTGGATTCAACCCTTTAAGCTTCAGTAGTTATTGGCCCCTTTACTCTGGATGCGTGGGTCCAACCCCTCTCACAGCTGTTTCAGTAGTAAGTAAAACAAGAAAGGGACCTTCCCACGTAGGAGATAGACTTTTTCCTTTCCACGTTTTTATTAGAACCTTATCTCCCGGTTTCAACTGGTGAATTGCAAATCCTAAAGGTGGTGTTTGAGCCATCATTCCAATTTCTCTTAGTTCTTTTAGTCTCCTTCCAAGAGTGATTATATATTTCTGGATATTACGATCTTCAACTACATTATTCCCTAGAGGCATCCCTTGAGAATAAGGCATACCATATAACATTTCATATGGTGACAATCCAGTCTCACTGTGTGGTTTAGTTCTAATGTTTAAAAGGGCCTATGGTAAGCATTTTGTCCAGGGCATTTGTGTCTCAATCATTAACTTAGCCAATTGTTGTTTTATTGTTTGGTTCATTCTTTCTACTTTTCCTGAGCTTTGTGGCTGCCATGGAGTGTGGTATTCCCACTGAATACCTAATGATTGACATAACAGTGTTATTATTTTAGAAGTGAAGTGTGTGCCCTGATCAGAATCAATACACTGGATTATCCCATATCTAGGTATTAAGTGTTCTAATAAAATCTTTACAACCGTTTGTGCTGTAGCTCATGCTACAGGATAAGCTTCAACCCATTGTGTTAAATGATCCACTATTACCAATAGATATTCTATCCTCCCCACCTTGGGGCAATTCAGTGAAATCAGCTTGTACTTTTTCAAAAGGTCTGTAAGCTATCTTTCTCCCCCCTGTGGCTGCTTGTCGAAACACTTTTTTATTTATCTTCTGACAAGTTAAACAACCTTGTGTAATTTGCTTTGCTATTTCATAAATCCCGATGCAACCAAATTGTTTAAGGAAATGATCACTTAATGCTTTTGTACCCCAATGGGTGTGTGCATGTAATCGTTCTAATATTTGTCTCGTGCAGGCTTTTGGTAATATTTCTCGTCCGTCAGGCAGTGTCCATTTCCCCTGTTCTAATTTAGCTCCTATTCTTTCCAATTTTATTTGTTCTTCAGGAGTAAACTCTTTTTCCCCTTCTTCTTCTTGTTTTTCTTCGTCCTGTATTATATTAATCTTAACAACCTGAGTCCTCAAGGCTGCTTTTTGGGCTTCTTTATCTACTAAATTATTTCCCCTGATTCGATAATCTAATCCCTTTTGGTGTCCTCTCACATGTACTACTGCTATCTCCTTCGGTTCTCTTCGTGCTCTTAAAATTTTTACTATTAATTCTTGATGTATGAGATTCCTTCCTTGAGTGTTAATTAAGCCTCTTTCTTCCCAAATTTTTCCAAAAGTGTGGACCACCCCATATGCATATTTTGAATCTGTAAATATGGTCCCACTTTTTCCCTTTAATAGTTCCAGGGCCCTACATAAGGCATACAGCTCACAAGCCTGAGCTGACCATGATGGACTTAGAGGCCCTGATTCCACAGGTTCTAAATCCTTTTTAATTATTGCATATCCTGATTTTCTTTTTCCTTCCACTACTCGGGAGGAACCATCTATAAACAGTGCTTCCCCTTTTTGCAACTCAGTGTCCCTTAAATCTGGCCTCACCTTAGTCTGGGTCTCAATTACCTCTAAGCAGTTATGTTGTAATTTTTCAGATGGTTCTCCAAAAAAAAATTGTGCTGAACTCTGAGCAGAGGTTACTCTCAGTTCCAAGTCAGGGGAATCAATTAATATTGCCTCATACTTTAGGATTCAGCTATCTGTTAGCCATTTTTCTGCTTTCTGTTGTAAGACACTTCTGACATTGTGTGGAGTATATACCTTTAGAGGGGCACTGAAGGCAATCTTTCTAACTTCCTCTATTAATAATGCTGTAGCAACCAAAGCTTGGAGACAAGCAGGCCAGCCTCTGCTTACTGGATCGAGTAATTTAGAACAATACCCCACAGGTTTCTTAATCCCTGCCCAGTCTTGAGTAAGAACTCCATATGCTGTCTGATTTGAGGTATTCACAAAAAGATAGAAAGGCTTTTCCAGATCTGGGAGGCTCAATACAGGTGCTTGTATTAATGCCCCTTTTATTTCCTCAAATTTTTGATCATCTTCTTTGAACCACTTAAGTCAGTCATTAGTTAATTTTTCATATAGGAATTTGACTTTCTCACTATAGTTCTCAAGCCATGGTCTACAATATCCCAATAGTCCTAATATTTGCCGAATTTCCTTTTTAGTTTGTGGAGGTCTTAAAGACAGAATACCAGATACCCTGTCAGGATCTAGCTTCTTTTTCCCTCCACTCAGCCAATGCCCTAAGTATTTTACTTCCTGCTCCACAAATTGCAATTTTGATCGAGATACTTTTAATCCCCTTTCCCCTAGGAAATTTAATAATTTAATAGTGGCTTCTCGGGTTTTTTCCTCAGTTTCATCTGCCACTAATAGATCATCCACATATTGCAATAATTTTACTTCCTTGGGTAATGTGAAATCTTGCAAGATCTTCTCTGAAGCTTGTCCAAATAGATTTGGTGATTCTGTAAATCCCTGTGGCAGCACAGTCCATCTTAATTGTTGTTTTCATCCTGTCTCAGGATCCTCCCATTCAAAAGCAAAATAATCTCTGGATCCCTCATCCAGAGGACAGGACCAAAAAGCATCTTTCAAATCTATTACACTATACCAAGTATGTCTGAGAGATATATGACTCAGTAAAGTATAAGGATTTGCCACCACAGGAAACTTAGTAATTGTTCTCTGATTAACAGCTCTTAGGTCCTGTACCATCCTGTAGGACCCATCCGACTTTTTTACAGGGAGGATGGGTGTATTATGAGGTGACATACATGGTTCTAAAGTTCCTCCCTCCAGAAGTCTGTCTACTACAAGTTTTAATCCTTTTCGACCCTCCATTGGTATAGGGTATTGTTTAATTCTGATTGGACAATGTGGATCTATTATTTGAACATTTATGGGGGCCATTTCTATTTTTCCAATTTCCCCTTCCTTATACCATACTGAAGGGTTAATGGCCTCCTCATCTTCTTGTGTTAAAGTGTACAATTTAATCTGCAATTTGTTTCCTTGGCTATGAATGCTCAAGTTTAATTTTAAAATCAAATCCCTTCCTAATAAATTGTACTCTGCTTCAGGGAGCAACAGTAAATCATTAAAACAAATTTTCTCTTCTGTTTCTACTTCTATATCTTTTAAGACAGGTACTTTAAAAGGCTCCCCTTTTGCCCCTATTATTGATACATAACTTTTCCCTTTTTCTATTCCTTTTGGAAGGTTTTGAATAGTGGATTTTTCAGCCCCCGTGTCCACTAAGAATAAAACTTCTTCTTTATGGGGACCAATTAATAGTTTTATCAAGGGCTCCGTTGATGTTGAAGTCCCCAGAAAATATAGCCCCTGACACCCCTATTCTTCTTTAAATATTTTCTCATCTTGTTCCCGCTTACAACAGTTCTTCTGAACATGCCCTTTCTTGTTACAGTAGTAACAGACGGGAATTGTGCCTTTCTCTTGATAAGGCTGTCCTCTGTGTGTGTTGTGTGTTTTGTCTACTCCTTTTTCTCTTCTTTCTCTGGATGAGGTCTTATCTTTCTGACTTTCTCTTACTGCTGCTACAAAGATCTTAGCTTCTGCTTTTTGTTTCTCCTCATCTCTCCTAACATACACTTTTTGTGCTTCCCTAAGTAATTCTTCTAATCCTCTTTCTGGCCAGTCTTCCAGTTTTTCTATCTTCCTTCTTATGTCCCCCCAGGATTTAGCTACAAATTGTGTTCTAAGGAGTGCAGTTCCAGCTGCTGTATTTGGTTCAATTCCAGAATACATTTGTAAGCTTTTTTTTTAATCTCTCCAACCATTCTGTTGGAGATTTATCTTTTCCTTGTTGTTTATTAAATGCTTAATATTTTTTCCTTGGGGAACCGCTTCCCTTATTCCCTGTATGATTAATGTTCTCAAATCCCTCATCTTCTGTCTTCCTTGTGGTTGCTGATGATCCCAGTGGGGATCCACATTTAGCCATTTCTGGTCTCCTGGGAGTCCTGCCTGATTTTGTCTTTCCCAAATCCTCATTCCTGCTTGCCTGATCATTCCCCTTTCCTCAGCCGTAAATAAAATCCCTAAAATGGACTGCATTTCCTCCCAGGTATAAGTATTGGGACCTAGGAATTGGTCCAGTTTTTCAGCTACTCCGATAGGGTCGTCTAATAAAGTCCCCATTTCTCTCTTGAAGTTTCTTACATCTGTGGTATTTAATGGGACTGCCACAAACCCGATGCCTCCCTGATTACCTCCGAGGGGTACTTCTTGTAACGGATATAAAGAAGTTCCCTCAGATGCAGCAGTTTTACTCCTCGTACATGCCGCTGGAGGTCAGTCTAATTCCAGTGTTGGTGGTGGTGGAGGCAGGGGTAACGGTGGTACTGATGGAGATTCTACAACCACCGGAGGAGGCACCGGCGGTGGTGGATTGTTAAGATATGGAGGTAGTGGGGGTGGTAAGTTATCTAATGGCTCCCATTCATCATCTCTTCTATGTTTTTTTTCTTCTTCAGACTTCTCATCTGCTCTTAGTGTAAATACTGAGGCTGGAAAAGGACGTGAAGCCCTGATCCATAACTCTACATAATCACTCTCCTCCTGACAAAAAGGTTTCTTTGAATTAACATGTATATTTAAGGCTTGACAAATCCAGTCTTCAAAGGATCCAAAACCAGGCTAGAATATATTTGGTCTTAGAGGTTTCTTTGGCCATTCTACCATACAATACTGGATCATTTTTAGTTTACTTTTTCCTTTTCTGGGGCCCCTTTCATCCCAATTTTGAATCATTGTCCCTAATGGACTTTCTGGTGGTATGTCTGGTAATTTGCTCCCTTTTTTCTGATCTCGGGTTTTCGATTTTATCTGACTCGTCTTAGGAATTTTACTGTGGCAATTCCTACAGCCCTTGGTTACCTAGTAAGAGTGTCTTGCAGGGGATCTATAAACTATCACCCACCCACGAATCCTATAGGAATCGCTTCGGTCCTTCACCGGCCAAGTCCCTCGCGGGAGATTGGAACCACGGTTAGAAGACCTCCGCACTCGCTTCGGAACCGGGTTCCGTCTCAGTCACACTCTTACACACACAGGCAACCGAATCCCATCCAACCGAATGGTATACACTTAATACTCACGACTCCGTCGTCTTCGTTTGGATCTTCGCATGCAGAATTACGGGTAAAAAACAATGCTGCAGCCGGCAAGGGAGTTCATAAACAATCAAATTCTTTGCTTGCCTTTATTCAGATTCAGGATGGTGTTAGTCCCGACCTGACTCGAACAGGAGCCACCGAGTGGTGGGGTGCCCCTCCTGGATGAAGTCAGAGTTCGGGAACCAAGACCATCCCGGACGAGCCCCCAATTGTGATAAATGATTAAATCCCAAATAGGATTTTAATCAAAGTTTGTGATTTATTAAGTAAATAGAGGTAAGCAAACAGCGCTGGGTGCACTGGGAGTCTCTGCTCCACCAGGACGCACACCTGTTACATCAGGTGGTTGATTTTTATACTACTAGACTAATACATATTTATCACTATTCCTAGAAAAGGCAGGGTTATTATAATTAGTTCCCAGAATCTAAACCCTCTCCGGGCGCATGCGTATCAGTCTCTGGTGGTCTTTCTGGGGGTTTCTTGTGCTGAAGGCTCATAGTCTTCCTCCCAGGCTTTGTCCTTCGGTCGTCCTTCAACTCCCCCCTTTCTCCTTATTAGGTGGATCCCTTTACCAGACATCAGAAGCTTGGGCAGCATCTCATGCAGAAGTCAGCAGTTTCCAAAAAAAACTCCTTGGTCTTTTTATCTCCCAGACTCGAGTCTCAGTGTTCGTCCTTCAAGCCTTCTATTTACACGAATTGCTAGACCCTTATTTTGCACAGTACAAGAACTATGTATACTAATCACTCTGTTTTTCTTAGATAGAAAGTTACATTTCATCATGCAGCCCTAGCATTGTTCCATACACCACACAAATCAAATGAACACATTTCACAATAACAAACACTGGTGAATTCCATGGGCTGTTTGTCGGAACAATATGTCCTTGTTGGAGTTGTTCTTGAATCAGCTCCTGCAGACTAATGCTCAGAAAAGAATCAGTTGAGCAGTTCTAGTTCCCTTTGGTATTGACAATGGTGGAGACAGTGTCCAAGCCATAGCTTGGATTTGTCTATTATAGTTGGCATCAATTATCCCCAGCAAAACAAACAATCCAGTCAAAGTTGTACTTGATCGCCCTAGCAGCAATACGCTGCAGTCATTCCCAATTGGTCCTTTGACGTTCAATGGAATTTTATGAATGTGAGTACCCCACTGTCCTGGTTTCAGTTAGGACAGAGTTATTTTTCCTCCTAGTAGCTGGTAGAGTGCTATGTTTTGGATTAGGATGAGAAGAGTGTTGATAACATGCTGATGTTTTAATTGCTGCAGAGCAGTGCTTACACTAAGCCAAGGACTTTTCAGCTCCTCGCTCTGTCCTGCCAGCGGGCAGGCTGGGGGGGGCAGCAAGAGCTGGGAGGGGACAGACCCAGGACAGCTGACCCAAACTGGCCAAAGGGCTATTCCATACCATCTGATGTCATGCTGAACAATATATAGGGGTGGCTAGCCAGGGTGGGGGGCCGGCTCTCGGGGTTGGGCTGGGCATCGGTCAGCGGGTGGTGAGCAATTGCATTGTGCATCACTTGTTTGTACATATTATTATTATTATTATTATTATTATTATTATTATTATTATTATTTTCTATCTTAATAAACTGTCTTTATCTCAACCCACAGGCTTCACTTTCCCGTTTCTCTCCCCCCATCCCAGAGAGGGAGGGGGGAGGGTGAGCGAACGGCTGTGTGGTGTTTAGCTGCCGGCCGGGTTAAACCACAACACCCACAACATGGTGTCTGTTACTGTGGAGTTATCCACTCCGGCACTCCCTCTGATTCTTGCTGAGAGGGTGTCCACGGTGGTAACTGTGGCAGCCGGGCTGCAGCCCAGACCCCTGCTCCACTGTGGTACTCCATGGGCTGCAGAGGGACATCCTGCTTCACCATCGTCCACACCACAGGCCACAGGGGACTTCTGCTCCGGCGCCTGGAGCACATCTCCCCCCTCCTTCTTCACTGACCTTGGCGCCTGCAAGGCTGTTTCTCACTCCTCTAACTCTCCCAGCTGCTGTGTGGCGCAGCGTTTTTTTTGTTTTTGTTTTGATGTGTTTTTTTTTTGTAAAAAAAATATATGCTCTCACAGAGGCGCAAATAACATTGCTTATTGGCTTGGCTCTGGAAAGCAGCGGGGCCCTTACCTAACATGGGGCAGCTTCTAGATCCTTCTCACAGAAGCCACCCCTATGGCCCCCTGCTACTAAAAGCTTGCCACATAAACCCACTACATTCCACCCCTCGCCTCTGTGAATAGCATATTTAAGAATAATCACAATATACTCTTACTTTACTGTCATCACAGTCTCCACAAACTTCACTTACATCAAAAAGAAAAATAATTCCCCACACCAAAATAAGCATAACATCATCACAACACCGACGAGGTGGACAATTTACACACACACCACCCCTCGTCCCTTCACCACACTAATATGAAACATATTCCTCCTGCTTTCTTAAATTCTTCACAACTATTACATTCATTAAAAAAAAGCAAACATCCAGTCCATGTTTTGCCTGTTACTTCTTTCGACTGTCATCCTTATCTCAAATTCCTTGAGTCGCACTTTAGGCGAGTAAGCAGCAGCGGAGGGCGGCGGCAAGAGGGGGCAGCAGGCAGAACATAGCAGCGCCCGGTGCGTGCGTGCGTGCACTCAAACCTGAGAAACGCAGCAGCCGGCGGTGGGGCAGGTGGGCAGGTGCCTGGGCAGGTGCCCGGAGCTGACAGTGGGGCGGGCGGCTTCAATGGCGGCGCTGATGGCCGCAATGGCATCGAGCGCGGAGTGGCCGCCATGGGCTGGGATACTGTCTCTCCTCTATTCCCAAGTATTTCAGGTTTGCTTTCTCTGGCGGTATGCAGTCACCGCTTTTTATTTCACCCATCTGCATAGCCTGAGCGGCCACTGTCTATACCCTTTTATATGCTTGCCATGATCTCAATGTCTCAGTTGCTAAGCGCCACATCGTCATCACCTCAGCAGCTGTTGTATCTCCCCGAAAGGCAGCGTCCCATATACTTGTCCCAGCCTTTTCCCAAGTTTTTAAATCAAACACCGCTGAAACCGTCAACAGGGCCCCATTCTTTTGTAAGAACTCTGGCAATCGTTTCACTTTATACAGGTCATATTTCACTCCTCTTTACCAGGAGTTGAGTCAGTAGCTTAGCTATTGCCTCCTCCTCAGCCAATAGATTAACTCCCATAGTTAATGCCCCAGCCGCTCACTGGCTTCTTGAGGTGATGTCCCAGGATTAAAGTCGCAGTCCCGCCGCCAGCTTGAGTCGTTCAGCTAGAGTCCCTTCAGACACTTCTCTCAGCGTTGCTCTCTTTCCAATCACATCGGGGTCACCATTTGAAGGGATGAAAGACATGGACTCCTGATGGCTCTTGAACAGGATACCTTTATTGCCATTGTTCTTCACTACGTATACTTTCCCCATAGCCCCATATGCTGTCCACATGCCCGAATCTGTCATACAATTAGAGACCCTCAGACATGCACCTCAAGCCAGCCAGCAATTGGCCACTGTGCAAAACTCATCTTTAACACTGCAACCAAGTTATTTTATCTTGACCTTGCTCAAGTTTTTGTTTCTACCGCTTACTTCCTCATTATCTCTAGTTCAGGGCCGTGAAACAGCGCAAAGCCACCTGTGAATTCCTTCCCCTCAGGAAAGGAATGGAAAGTGGAGACTCTTACATGATTTGAGAAAAATTAATGAAGTCATGGAAGATATGGGAGCACTTCAACCGGGATTGCCATCTCCAACTATGCTCCCCCAGTCATGGAAATTAACAGTAATAGACTTAAATGATTGTTTGTTACATGTTTGCCAGAATTCAGAAAACTTTGCTATGTTTATGTTTCAATTGATACCTTGTCTGCCTGTATTTTTGCGTCTGTCCATGCAGGAGAAAAGGCAAAGGATGTGTGTAAACATCTGTCAGCTTTTCAACATTAGGAATCCATCAAAATGATTAAAACAAATAATGGGCCATGATATGTGGCCCACGCAACCCACTTTTTTTTCAACAGCGGGGTATTCAACATTTGATGGGTATACCCCATTCTCCCATGGGTCAAGCAATTATTGAACAGGCCCATGGTACCCTAAAAGCTATGCTTCTAAAACAAAAAAGGGGGAGTATGGGTATGACACCCACCTCCGCCCCCGGAAAGGATTGCTAAAGCATGCTATGTTCTTAAATTTTTAAGTCGATGGACATAAGAAGGTCCTCCAATTCACAAACATTTTAATCACAATACATTAAACTCAGTTATAGAAAGGGCACAAGTCATGGTAAAAAATTTGTACCTTAAATTAAAAAAAAAATAAAAATGTACCCATTCTTCTATTTCTGGCTTTAATAATAATGATTGTTTTATTTAGAAATCATTAATGCGATTAAGCAAGCCCCCATTTCTTCTGTCCCTGGCTTCAGTCCCCCCTTTTCTAGAAGATCACTAAATTCTTTTACTTGCGGCAAAGATTCCCAACTTGGTACTGATCACTCAATGCCATACTGTGGACGCGCGACAAAGAAGAATGTATCCCACCAGTGATGACTAGCATCTTGTTTCACACTTTGTAGAACCTTACTTTTTTCCTTGGTGTTGTGATGGCCATTTTCCTGAATGCCTTTTAAAATTTTGATCAGGTCTTGGTCTTTAACTAGTTGCTTCACTAAAGTGAGGTTCATCCCAA
Organism: Heteronetta atricapilla; assembly: GCA_011075105.1. Taxonomy (NCBI): domain Eukaryota; kingdom Metazoa; phylum Chordata; class Aves; order Anseriformes; family Anatidae; genus Heteronetta; species Heteronetta atricapilla. The sequence goes on from MU014129.1 coordinate 204,353, forward strand.
TAGGTGTAAGTAATAACTTGTGATACATTGTTTTGTTGGATTTGATCAACTGGTGGGATACCACTGGTGCCAAATATAAAAAACACACTTGACAATTCTAACAAAGTTGCAAATACAAAAGTTAGAATTATTTTTGCTAGGGAGAGTTATATTCTCCTTATCTACTTCTACAAAAGCACAAGCAGTTCTTAAACACACACAGCCTTGACCAATATATAAGCACAGTCTTTTGACTAGTATTTGGATGAATTTCAAAGTGGCAAACACCTTGCTCAGTGTCAAGACATATGTCCTGTGCATCAATCGTATTGCTTTTGCAGATGAAGCCTTGTTGTTCTTGGGTAACACATGATTCCAGATTTACAGTTTGCCATTTCCCATTCACCATCCTTGCCTATGCTCTATGCTCTGAAGGGTAGAGCACCATCTCCTCATGGTTTAATCCCAGTGCTATAATAGGATGAATAACATAATCTGTGGCATTACGTATAGTAAGCACAAAGGCAATAGCCATGTTAACAATGGGATCACAGGTAAAATTTACCAGAGTCCACCAAAACTGGAACTTCCTCTCAGAATCATTGGCATTGTCCCAAACAGCCTTTCAGACTTCAACCAGGAAAACACCTTCACTTCCTTCCCTAATGATCTTAATTGCAGTGAAGGTAGTAAGGAGCACCTGGTATGGTCCTTTCCACTGTGGTTTCAAAGTTTTCTCTGCAAGAGACTTGACATATACATAATCTCCAGGCTGTATGTCATGTACCGGTCCATCCAGCTCTCTAATCTGAGTTCCAGCCACATGTTTTTCTATTTCTCTAAGTTGCTTACTCAAAGCCACCATACAGCTAGTCAGCGTCTCTTCCCCAACCTGTGTAGACATTCCCTTCTGGACCCCGTATGGTTTCCCATAAAGCTTTTCAAAAGGTCTTAATTTTTCTTTAGTTCGGGGCTTTGTCCAAATCTGTAGCAATGCTAGCGGGAGAGCTTGGTGCCAGGGCAAGTTAGTTTCTTTCCCTAACCTTACAATTTGTTGTTTGATCAAATGGTTCATTTTATCCACTTGACCACTTGATTAAGGGTGGTATGGAGTGTGGAGTTCCCAGTCTATTGCCTAAATGCTGACCAATTTGCTGCACTATTTTTGAAATAAAGTGTGGTCCCTGGTCTGAGGACATGGTGGCTGGAACTCCAAAGCATGGTATTATTTCTTGTAACAATACCTTGGCTGTCTCTCGGGCTTTGGCAGTTCTAGTGGGTACCGCCTCTGGCCAACCTGAAAATGTATCCATTAATACCAACAAATATCAATACTCCCCTTTTCTTGGAAGTTCAGAAAAGTCAATCTGCCATTGTTGTCCAGGCCCATGGCCTTTCCCAATTTGGCCCAATTTCGGTTTGGGGGTATTTTTAGGGTTGGTCTGGAGGCAGAGGTCACATTGTTAGGTTACTTGTGTGACAGTAGCATACAAATTCCTAGCTGTAATTTTCCCAATCGGATAGTTATATAGAGAATTTATTCCCCAATGACTTTTCCGGTGTTTTTCCCTTACTAGTGACCATAGCAAATGAGAGGGGATGACTAATTTCCCTTTCCCTTCATTGGTAATAGCCCATCCCTCTTGGTTATACTCACCTCTTTGACTTTCGATTAGTTTTCTGTCCTTTTTGTTATTTACAGGCTTACTTTCAAGGGAAATCTGCCCATCTGGGATTAGGGCTCCTTCTGTTGCTATCTCACATTTTGCTGCTTCTTTTGCCTCTCTGTCCGCCAGATCGTTTCCTTTCTCCAGTTCTGAGCTCACCTTCTGGTATGCCTTAATATGCATGACTGCTACCTTTTCAGGTAGCTGGACCACTTCCAATAAGTGCATTATCTCTTTCGCATGTTTGATATTTTTTCCTTTGTGAATTTAACAGCCCTCTTTCTTTCCAGATGGCTCCGTGTGCGTGCATGACTCCAAATGCATACCTTGAGTCTGTATAGATGTTTATTTTCTTTCCTTTTGCTATTTCTAAGGCACAGGTCAGAGCAATTATCTCGGCCTTTTGTGCAGAGGTATCTGTTGGCAAAGGTCCAGATTCTATTACCTCTTTGCAAGTGGTAACTGCATACCCAGCATGTCGTTTTCCACTGCTCCCATCAGTGAACCGTGTTTCCACATCATCAAAAGGAGTTTCCTTCAGATCTGGACCGCTGGAGTAGGTAGCTTTGATGCTCTCCAGGTAGTCGTGGTGTACTGGCTCCCCTTGGTTTCTGCTGATTTCAGGAACCTTTGTGGGGAAAGCCAGTGACCGCCTTTCACTTCCAGCACTGCGGACACTGTGTGAGACACTAGCACAGTTATTTTCTGTCCCAAGGTGAACTTGCGTGCTTCCTGGATATTTAGCACCACTGCTGCAATGGCTTTAAGGCATGCCGGCCATCCCTTGGTGGTGGCATCCAGCTGCTTAGAAAAATAAGCAACTGCCCTGCGATATGTGCCTTGGTCCTGAGCTAGTATTCCCAGGGCAATCCCCTGTTTCTCATGGGAGAAGAGGAAGAATGGTTTATTCACATATGGTAGTCCCAGGGCTAGAGCTGACATGAGAGCCTTCTTTAGTTGGTCCAAGGCTCGTGTGGCCTCCTTTGTCCATTGGAGGTCCCTGTTCCCATTTGCAATGAGTGCATACAGCAGTTTTACAAGCAATCCATAATTACAGATCCACAATCTGCACCACCCCGTCATTCCCAAAAAGGTTCGCAGTTCCTTTATTGTCTCAGGTTTTGGGGTGTGACATATTGCTTCTTTGCGGTCCTGCCCCAAGGTCCACTGTCCAGCACTAACCTCATAACCCAGGTAGATCACCTTCTGCTTTACCACCTGAGCCTTCTTCTTCAATACCCAGTACCCCTGGTGTCCCAGAAAGTTTAAAAGGCTTACCATCCAGGCCACACAGGCTTCTTTTGTCTGGGTGGCTATTAGGATGTCATCTATGTATTGCAACAGTCTTCCTTACCCGGGTGGGGTTTCTCACGTCTCCAAGTCCTTCATGAGTTGTCCTCCAAATAAGGTGGGTGAATTTTTAAAGCCCTGAGACAGCCTTGCTATGTGAGCTGTGTTTTGCGCCCGCAATTAGGGCTTTCGCATTCGAATGCAAAAATTTTCTGGTTAGCTTCATGGAGAAGGAGGCAAAAGAAGGCATCCTTCAGGTCTAAAACGGTAAACCAAGGTAGCTCTGGTGTTAAGCATGTTAGTAAAGTATTAAAGTATATGGGTTCGCCGCCACAGGGTAAAGGTCCTCAGTTATCTTGTTAACAGCTCGTAAATCCTGTACGACCTGATATGATCCATCAGGTTTTTGAATGGGCAAAATAAGAGTGATAAAGTCAGACTGACACTCTTTTAATAATCCTAACTGTAGAAAAATTTCAATTATACAGCTAATTCCCTTCTTATCCTCTCTTCTCAGGGGGTATTGTTTGATTCTGAGTGGCTATCTCCCCTCCTTAAGCTTGATTTGTATTGGAGGAGCACTTTTGCCTTCCCTGGTGCTTCAGTGGCCCATATTCCCGGGAATACCTGACTCAGGATATCCTCATTAACCTCTTCCTTCATTTTGGGGTTTGTTGATATAATTAGGCTTAATACCTCCACATACCTCTGGTCATCTACCTCCAGAACAATCTCCCCATTTTTAAATGATATGGCTGCTTGTAATTTTTCCAATAGGTCCCTTCCCAGGAGTGATTCTGGAGAGTTGGGCATATATAAAAAATTATGAATGCCCCACTGTTTCCCAAGTTTGTACTTTAAAGGTTTACAAAAGTATGCCATTTCTGATTGGCCAGTTGCTCCTTTTACTATGACATAATCATTTCCTACAGGTACTAGTGCTTTATTTAAAACTTGTGAAAAGTGTTAATATGATTCGTGTCGTGTATGAAACAATGCTAGGGCAGCATGATGAAATGTAACTTTCTATCTAAGAAAAACAGAGTGATTAGTGTACATAGTTCTTGTACTGTGCAAAATAAGAGTCTAGCAATTTGTGTAAATAGAGGGCTTGAAGGACGAACACTGAGACTCGAGTCTGGGAGATAAGAGGACCAAGGAGTTTTTTTTTTGGAAACTGCTGACTTCTGCATGAGACGCTGCCCAAGCTTCTGATGTCTGGCAAAGGGATACACCAAATAAGGAGAAAGGGGGAGTTGAAGGACGACTGAAGGACAAAGCCTGGGAGGAAGACTACGAGCCTTCAGCACAAGAGACCCCCAGAAAGACCACCAGAGACTGATACGCATGCGTCCAGAGAGGGTTTGGATTCTGGGAACTAATTATAATAACCCTGCCTTTTCTAGGAATAGTGATGAATCTGTATTAGTCTAGGAGCATAAAAATCAGCGCCCTGATGTAACAGGTGTGCATCTTGGTGGAGCAGAGACTCCCGGTGCACCCAGCGCTGTTTTCTTGCCTCTATTCGCTTAATAAATTACAAACTTTAATTTTAAACCTATTTGGGACTCAAGCATTTATCACAATTGGGGGCTCGTCCGGGATGGTCTTGGTTCCTGAATTCTGTCTTGATCTAGGAGGGGCGCCCCACCATTCGGTGGCTCCTAATCGAGTCAGGTCGGGACTAACACCATCCTGAACCTGAATAAAGGCAAGCAAAGAATTTGATTTTTTATGAGCTCCCTTGCCGGCTGCAGCATTGTTTATTACCCGTAATTCTGCGCGCGAAGATCCAAACAAAGACGATGGAGTCGTGAGTATTTAAGGCGTATACCGTTCGGTTGGGTGGGATTCGGTTGCCTGTGTGTGTAAGAGTGTGACTGAGATGGAACCTAGTTCCGAAGCGAGTGCAGAGGTCTTCTAACTGTGGTTCCAATCTCCCGTGAGGGACTTGGCTGGTGAAGGACCGAAGTGATTCCTATAGGATTCGTGGGTGGGTGATTGGTCCTAAACCCCCTGGAAGACACTCTTACTAGGTAACCAAGGGCTGTAAGAATTGCCACAGTAAAATTCCTGGATGGGTCAGACAAAATTGAGGACCCGGGACCAGAGAAAAGGGAGCAAATTAAAATTGGTTCAGTACTATATGATAGAATGGCCAAATCAGGATATCCAATAATTAATAAGGACCTAGAATCTGTGGAATCGGGACCTTTGAGTCCATCATGGTCAGCTCAGGCTTGTGAGCTGCATGCTTTATGTAGGGCCCTGGGACTATTAAAGGGGAAAAAGTGGGGCTATATTTACAGCATGTTGAACTGAATGAACTCCCCATGCCTGAATCACCACCAGAAAGCAGTGTTGTAAAAAAAAAATTTTTTTAAAAAAGGAAGTTTCTCCAAAGATGTTGCCATTAAACTGATAATATTAATTACTAAAATATAATTAATAAAAAAGTACTAATCTCTTGCCATGAAATACTGTTACTATTAAACTTTATGTTCTAGTTTGGAGACCAAAAGGAATATAGTTAAGGCATGAGCATGTGACTTTCTGTTTCTTTAAGGTGGTGAGCTTTAATTCTATTCATGCTGAGTCTCAGTGAGACATACTAGCATCCATGTGGACCCATTCATTTTAATGTTGTAAAATCGTGGGTCAGATGATTCAAAGCCTTAATGTAAATGTACTCAAGTAGGGGAAAGGTGAATTGGTATCATTTATTTTAAAAAGTCATATGGTGGCTTTGTTTGTTTGTTTTTTAAGTTTGTACTAATATAAAAATCACATGAGCACGCTTGTTGAAAAGTAAAAATTATTTTTATGTAAATGCATTTACTCTATTTTTGAAAAAACAGAAGTATCAAATACTTGTTTAAATATTAAGTGGGTGTTTTGAGCCTTCAAAATTAATATTGGCTCTAAAACTCTGCTTTCATAACTACCATTTATTATACGACTACATTTCTGATGTTTGCATAATCATAAAAGGACCTCAAAACTTGAATATACAGACTGAAATATAAGCTGATAGCCTTGAATACGTCAGTGTGCTATATAGTGGTCTTTGAGGACTGTCATGATAACCTTTTTACATTACAAAGCTAATGTTTTAGTCCTAAATTTTCGGGACCCTTTAGTACAGAAAAAGCTTTATACAATTACTGATGTGAATTTCTCTTAAAATGTATATTTTTGTGTCCAGTTGTATTATTTAAGTGTTCCTTTGTATCAATTTATGTATGCTTCTGTTGTGGTTTAACC
>MU014132.1:0-21583 GCA_011075105.1 Heteronetta atricapilla
TTCGCTTAATAAATTACAAACTTTAATTTTAATCCTATTTGGGACTCGAGCATTTATCACAATTGGGGGCTCGTCCGGGATGGTCTTGGTTCCTGAATTCTGACTTGATTTAGGAGGGGCGCCCCACCATTCGGTAGCTTCTAATCGAGTCAGGTCGGGACTAACACCATCCTGAACCTGAATAAAGGCAAGCAAAGAATTTGATTTTTTATGAGCTCCCTTGCCGGCTGCAGCATTGTTTTTTACCCGTAATTCTGCGCACGAAGATCTGAACGAAGACGACGGAGTCGTGAGTATTTAAGGCATATACCGTTCGGTTGGGTGGGATTCGGTTGCCTGTGTGTGTAAGAGTGTGACTGAGACGGAACCTAGTTCCGAAGCGAGTGCGGAGGTCTTCTAACCGCGGTTCCAATCTCCCGCGAGGGACTTGGCCGGTGAAGGACCAAAGTGATTCCTATAGGATTCGTGGGTGGGTGATTGGTCCTAAACCCCCTGCAAGACACTCTTACTAGGTAACCAAGGGCTGTAGGAATTGCCACAGTAAAATTCCTGGATGGGTCAGACAAAATTGAGGACCCGGGACCAGAGAAAAGGGAGCAAATTAAAAATGGTTCAGTACTATATGATAGAATGGCCAAATCAGGATATCCAATAATTAATAAGGACCTAGAATCTGTGGAATCGGGACCTTTGAGTCCATCATGGTCAGCTCAGGCTTGTGAGCTGCATGCTTTATGTAGGGCCCTGGAACTATTAAAGGGGAAAAAGTGGGGCTATATTTACAGCACGTTGAACTGAATGAACTCCCCATGCCTGAATCACCACCAGAAAGCAGTGTTGTAAAAATAAATAAAAAATAAAAAAAGGAAGTTTCTCCAAAGATGTTGCCATTAAACTAATAATATTAATTACTAAAATATAATTAATAAAAAGTACTAATCTCTTGCCATGAAATACTGTTACTATTAAACTTTATGTTCTAGTTTGGAGACCAAAAGGAATATAGTTAAGGCATGAGCATGTGACTTTCTGTTTCTTTAAGGTGGTGAGCTTTAATTCTATTCATGCTGAGTCTCAGTGAGACATACTAGCATCCATGTGGACCCATTCATTTTAATGTTGTAAAATCATGGGTCAGATGGTTCAAAGCCTTAATGTAACTGTATTCAAGTAGGGGAAAGGTGAATTGGTATCATTTATTTTAAAAAGTCATATGGTGGATTTGTTTGTTTGTTTTTTAAGTTTGTACTAATATAAAAATCACATGAGCACGCTTGTTGAAAAGTAAAAATTATTTTTATGTAAATGCATTTACTCTATTTTTGAACAAACAGAAGTATCAAATACTTGTTTAAATATTAAGTGGGTGTTTTGAGCCTGCAAATTTTAATATTGGCTCTAAAACTCTGCTTTCATAAGTACCATTTATTATACGACTATATTTCTGATGTTTGCATAATCATAAAAGGACCTCAAAGCTTGAACACACAGACTGAAATATAAGCTGATAGCCTTGAATACGTCAGTGTGCTATATAGTGGCCTTTGAGGACTGTCATGATAACCTTTTTACATTACAAAGCTAATGTTTTAGTCCTAAATTTTCAGGACCCCTTAGTACAGAAAAAGCTTTATACAATGACTGATGTGAATTTCTCTTAAAATGTATATTTTTGTGTCCAGTTGTATTATTTAAGTGTTCCTTTGTATCAATTTATGTATGCTTCTGTTGTGGTTTAACCCGGCCGGCAGCTAAACGTCACACAGCCGTTCACTCACCCTCCCTCCCTCTCTGGGATGAGGGAGAGAAACGAGAAAAACTGCGGCCTGTGGGTTGAGACAGAAACAGTTTATTGGGACAGAAAATAATAATAATGATGATGTGTACGGAGTGGGTGATGCATGGTGCAGTTTTTTGCTACCCGCTGACCGATGCCCAGCCTGTCCTCAGGCAGCCGTCCCCCCCCATCTCAGTAGCCACCCCTATACATTGTTCAGCATGATGTCAGATGGCATGGAATAGCCCTTTGGCCAGTTTGGGTCAGCTGTCCTGGGTCTGTCCTCTCCCAGCTCTTGCTGCACCCCCAGCGTGCTCGCTGGCAGGACAGAGCGAGGAGCTGAAAAGTCCTTGGCTTAGTGTAAGCATTGCTCTGCAGCAATTAAAACTTCAGTGTGTTATCAACATTAGTCTCATTCTAAATCCAAAACATAGCACCCTACCAGCTACTGGGAGGAAAATTAACTCTATCCTAACTAAAACCAGGACAGCTTCTAAAACAAAGAAGGGGGAGCAGTGGTGTGACCCCTAGGAAAAGATACATAAAGTATGCTATGTTCTTAATTTTTTTAAATCGATGGACAGAGGAAGGTCCTTGCATCTGTCCGTGCAGGAGAAAAAGTGACAGACAGATGTAGGAGACAGATCTGGGAGAAACTCAGTTAAAGGAAGAGCACAGGTCATGGTAAAATAAATAAATAAATAAAAATAAAAAAATACAGCACCAATTATTGGGAAGGGCCCGACGTTCTAATAACTTGGGGGCCAAGGTTGTGCTCATGTTTTAATAGAAGCCAGTCCTAGATGGGTGTCAGCTCCGTGAGTCCGTCCGGCCGTGTCATCATCTGCCTTAACATGATCACAGCACCCTCCTCTGCGGTTTGGACTCCAGCTCAAACAAAAAACAACGTCTGGGAGGGTCCCGCTGGCATATGCAGGACCTACAAACAAGGACTCCAGGAGTTGGAGGGGCAACCAGAGCCCCCCCCGACTGGGCAGCACTCAGCACGTGCCTCTCCCAGGGATGTGGTCACAAAGTTTGTTAAAGATAGAATTAGTGTGCCTGGTAGTTTTTCTCTGTGTTTTAGTTTGTGTTAATCGTGCTTTCTCAATTTCTGTTAATCGCACTTTTTTATGTTAAAGAAGGGGGAGATGTGGGAGTGTGGCCATGGGGGTCGACAAGCCACATGGTTGGTGATAACATCAGGAATGCAAAGAATTTAGGGGTGATTCAGGAGACGCCTTGCTATTTCAGGTTGCTTGTTCTCTGGCTGTTGGGGCATGGAACGGTGGTAAAAATGTTATTAGAACACTTAATACCTAGATATGGGATAATCCAGTACATTGATTCTGATCAGGGCACACACTTTACTTCTAAAATAATAAAATTATTATGTCAATCATTAGGTGTTCAGTGAGAATACCAAACTCTGTGGCACCCACAAAGCTCGGGAAAAGTAGAAAGAATAAATCAAACAATAAAACAACAATTGGCTAAGTTAATGATCGAGACAGAAATGCCCTGGACGAAATGCTTACCATTGGCACTTTTAAACATTAGAACTAAACAACACAGTGAGACTGGATTATCACCATGTGAAATGTTATATGGCATGCCTTATTCTCAAGAGATGCCCCTAAGGAACAATGTAGTTGAGGATTGTAGTATCCAGAAATATATAATTGTCTTTGGTAGAAGATTGAAAGAGCTAAGAGAAACTGGAATAATGGCTCAGACACCACCTTTAAGATTTGCAATTCACCAGTTAAAACCAGGAGATGGGATTCTACTAAAAACATGGGAAGAAGAAAACTCATCTCCCCTCTGGGAAGGATCCTTTGTTGCTTTATTAACAAGAAAACAGCTGATATTTATTAACTGTCATCTATTAGTTGTTATCTTAACAAGGAAACAACTGTGACAACTGCTGAAAAAGGATGGACACGTGTCACAAGTACAAGGTTCAGTGGAAGAGTGGAAAGTAACATCGGAACCAGGAGAAACTAAACTATCAGATGGACTTGAAGAAGCCTTCATCAAAGAGTATAAGCTAAGTTGCTGTGGAAATTTTATTGTAATTACTCCTTTATTGTAATTATTCCAAATTTATTGTAATTACTTCTGTAAAATTAGTAAACAGAGAAGCTCTTGAATAGATACCTATTAAGGGAAGAGATTTATCAATAACAGGGATCAGTTAAGCATTATCCTCTGAAGGTAACAGTAAGCTATCTGCATTGTACACCCCTTTAAGATTAGGGAAGAGGGCAAGACCGGATAGGGAACTGGTGCTGCAGCTGGGAAGGTCTGCCAAGGGCTGCAACCCCTTCGGGCTGTGACCGCCGATCACCATGGCCCATACTGGACCTCTTCTAGTCCTACTTGGGGTGAGTTTCTTGGCCCAAGCTACGGCCAACAACTGCAGTCAATGTATAGTAACTACTAGAAAAGGACAGTTGAGCTCCCAAACATTGGTGTATCATACTGTCTATGACTGTAAAGGCCAGAAAATAGGAAGCTGCATTTTTAACCTAACTCAGTATGCTCTATGCAAAGAAGGTGACAGGACTGTATGTATGATCCAAAAGAACTCCCTTATCAATATTGGGTGGAAATGAAGACAGATTCAAAAGTAGGCAAATTAATTGGAACAAGTGAAGTTGTAACCACCCTGAATACCTCAGTGTCGATAACCTTTGATGCCTGTGATATTATAAATGAAGACCCATATACTGATTGTGGAAGCCTGAGTTGGAGGAGATACAGTAAGCAGCCCAAGTGCATTTGTCCTAGAAAGGGTGGAACAGTGGCTTCTATGTGTTACACAGACTGGATAAGAGATTGTCCGTGGGACAGGAGTTATCATTACTGTGGACCCTCATATTGGGGTTGTGCTTGTTGGAGTATGGATCCTGGGGCTATAGGACCCCAATATATATATATATATATATATAAAACATATGCTTAATAGAATAATTAGTTTGCAAGCTGTAGTAGAAATAGCTGTGAATAAAATCAGAGATGCACTCGGATTTGTTGCAAAAAATACCAATATGAGAACTGCTTTGTATCAAAGTCACTTAGCCTTAGATTATTTGCTAGCACAAGAAGGAGAAGTCTGTGGAAAATTTAACCTTAGTAATTGCTGTTTAGAGATTGATGATGGAGGAAAAGCTGTGAATGAACTTGTAAAAAGAAATGAAGAAAATTGCACATGTCCCAGTTCAAACTTGGAATGAAATCAATTTAAGAGAATTATGGAGGGACCTTATGGGTGGTGATTGTCTTACTATAATCAGGATAGTTGTATTGGGAATATGTGGAGGGTTGTTAATAATTCCATGTTTAATACCTTGTTTTACCAGATTAATACACTCAGTTATACAAGGAATGCAAATATTTGTGGTACCTGTTAACCCAGAACCAGGGAAAGGGAAAACCCATTCCCTGGTGATAATAAAAATAAAAGAAGATCCAAAATTGGTACCAATTCGGCAAGTATTGACTCGATTGGAAAAAAAATAAAAACACGAAGCAATGCCATGAAAAAAAGAAATGGGGGATTGTGAAAAGTATTAATATGATTCGTGTCGTGTATGAAACAATGCTAGGGCAGCATGATGAAATGTAACTTTCTATCTAAGAAAAGCAGAGTGATTAGTGTACATAGTTCTTGTACTGTGCAAAATAAGAGTCTAGCAATTCGTGTAAATAGAGGGCTTGAAGGACGAACACTGAGACTCGAGTCTGGGAGATAAGAGGACCAAGGAGATTTTTTTTTGGAAACTACTGACTTCTGCATGAGACGCTGCCCAAGCTTCTGATGTCTGGCAAAGGGATCCACCAAATAAGGAGAAAGGGGGAGTTGAAGGACGACCCAGGACAAAGCCTGGGAGGAAGACTATGAGCCTTCAGCACAAGAGACCCCCAGAAAGACCACCAGAGACTGATATGCATGCGTCCGGAGAGGGTTTGGATTCTGGGAACTAATTATAATAACCCTGCCTGTTCTAGGAATAGTGATGAATATGTATTAGTCTAGGAGCATAAAAATCAGCTTCCTGATGTAACAGGTGTGCATCTTGGTGGAGCAGAGACTCCCGGTGCACCCAGCGCTGTTTGCTTGCCTCTATTCGCTTAATAAATTACAAATTTTATTTTAATCCTATTTGGGACTCGAGCATTTATCACATTAAAATACAAAGCATACTTTACCGGTATTCTAAAATAACATAAAGAGACAAACATCTTAATTTGAGCTAAATCCTCTTGACATTCATTTCTGTCCTCTGCCTTTTTGTGGCTTGATACTTGATGTATGAAGTCATTCTGAGATGGACTGAGGGGGAGGGCATTGTGTGTGTCAGAGTCCCAGAGCTCTGTAAATTAATGCTGCTCTGTATTTCCTCAAGAAATGAGCACAATCAGTTTACATTTATTGTGAATAGACCCTGGGAAGGAATTATTTTTTCCTTATAAGGAGCTTTGTATTGGAATATCTATTGGTACAGTTTAGCTCACTACTGAGTTACCAAGGATAAAAGCATAATTGTTACAAGTAAAATGATAGTGTGCAAGTAAGTTCTTAAAATTAAACATTTTAAACTGATTTAGGAGATTCAGAATTTCAGAGTCTCAGAACAGGGAAATAAGGCTGCCTTACCTTTCTTTAGAATTTTAACTTATTCACTTACTTCAAAAGCAGAAAATCCGGTCTGAGAGGAAAGTAGATTTAACATTACACTGGGTTTGTTGTGACCTTTAATAGATCTGAGTTTCAGAATTCATGAACACTCAAAGTAAAGTGTTATTTCTCTCACAAGCTTTTGTGAACTTTATTTTTGAAGGATTATCTTTTTCTAATATCTAAATAAAAGCAAATCACTTTGATGAAAACTTTTTTTCAGGTTTTAAAATAACTTTATACTAGGTACTTTTTACTGTAAGTACATACTCTTAATTGTAGTAGTTTATGTGTAATGCTTAAAAATAATAATAAAAAAAGATTCCTTAAAGCTTTAGAAACTTTAACCTCTTTGATCAGGTATCTTCCACCAAAAATGTGATAGGCCACTTCAGAAGTTAATCAGTTGCAAAATGGCACCAATTGGTCTACCAGCATGTATAGGAACCCCTCAACACATATAACATACTGACAGTGAAGTATTGTTTTGTCAAAGCTATGCTACTAGTGGTCTAAGTGGAAACATCATCACAGTGCCTTCCTGTGGATAAGCATCCTACACTAACAAACTTCCTTTTTATTTTCTCCAACTTCCTCCCTTTAAACTGTGTTTTAATTGAGATTTCCTTGCATTAGACCAAATAACTATGCTTCTGTCACAGATGACATATTAATGCTTGGGTAGAAACTGTGTGAAGAAGGGCATGCAAACCTCAGTCCACTAATATGGGGAACAAAAGGTGTTGCTTCCCCTGATGTTCACTTGTGGCAAAGGAAAAGAAAGAACATCTGCTAAAAAACCCTCATAAGTGCATTTTCCAAGATGCATTTTAAGTGCTGGTAGAATGTCTCTAAAGCACCAAAAAATAACAATAATAAATTTAAAAGTCTCCAACTCAAGAAGTATGAGTCCAGATTCATTTGTGATGGTGAGAGAACTGCACCCACAGGTAAACAGCTTAAATTCCCTGGGCTTGGCTTAAATTCGCTGATTGCTGGACAATCACCAACTGCATGAAGTTTAACAAGAGCAAGTGCCGGGTCCTGCACGTCAGACAGGGCAACCCAGGCTATATGTACAGACTGGGCAATGAGATGCTGGAGAGCAGCCCCGCAGAGAGGGATCTGGGGGTTGTGGTTGACAGCAAGCTGAACATGAGCCATCAGTGTGCCCTGGCAGCCAGGAGGGCCAACTGTATCCTGGGGTGCATCAAACACGGCATTGTTAGTTGGTCGAGGGAAATGATCGTCCCACTCTACTATGCGCATTTGCAGCCTCATCTCGAGTACTGTGTGCAGTTCTGGGCACCACAGTACAAAAAGGTTGTGAAACTATTGGAGAGTATCCAGAGAAGGGCCACAAAGATGGTGAAGGGCCTAGAGGGGAAGATGTACGAGGAGCAGCTGAGGTCACTTGGCCTGTTCAGCCTAGAGAAGAGGAGGCTGAGGGGAGACCTCATCACAGTCTACAGCTTCCTCACGAGGGGGAGTAGAGGGGCAGGTGCCAATCTGTTCTCTTTAGTGGTAAGCGATAGGACCTATGGGAATAGTGTCAAGCTGAGACAGGGGAGGTTCAGGCTGGACATCAGGAAAAGGTTCTTCACCGAGAGGGTAGTTGGGCACTGGAACAGGCTCCCCAGAGACATAGTCATGGCACCACACCCATCAGAGTTTAAGAAGCGTTTGGACTGTGCTCTTAGTCATATGGTCTGAATTTTTGGGTAGACCTGTGTGGTGCCAGTAGTTGGACTCAATGATCCTTATGGGTCCCTTCCAACTCGGGATATTATATGATTCTATGATTTAGCACCAGTGGTGTGGTGGTATCATGCAAAATTCCCATTCTTGTGACCTGGGTTCAATTCCCGGCTGGTGCATGCGGTTCCTGCAGCTACTCAGAGCCTGTCCCCAGGGAAGGGGGCTCTCAGGTTTCTTGGTTGGAAAGCTGCCTGGCAGAGAAGGACCTGGGAGTATTGGTTAATAGTCGGCTGAATATGAGCCAGCAGTGTGCTCTGGCGGCCAAGAAGGCCAACAGCATCCTGGCTTGCATAAACAGGGTGGTCAGCAAGACTAGGGAAGTGATTGTCCCCCTGTACTCGGCTCTGGTGAGGCCGCACCTCAAGTACTGTGTTCAGTTTTGGGCCCCTCACTACAAGAAGGACATGGAGGTGCTTGAGCGGGTCCAGGGAAGGGCAACGAAGCTGGTGAGGGGTCTGGAGAACAAGTCTTTAGAGGAGCAGTTGAGGGAGCTGGGATTGTTCAGCCTGGAGAAGAGGAGGCTCAGGGGCAACCTTATTGCACTCTACAAGTACCTTAAAGGAGGCTGTAGCGAGGTGGGGGTTGGTCTATTCTCCCATGTGCCTGGTGACAGGACGAGGGGGAGTGGGCTAGAGTTGCTCCAGGGGAGGTTTAGGTTGGATATTAGGAAGAACTTCTTTACTGAAAGGATTGTTAGGCACTGGAATGGGCTGCCCAGGGAAGTGGTTGAATCACCATCCCTGGAGGTCTTTAAAAGACGTTTAGATGTAGAGCTTAGGGATATAGTTTAGTGGAGGACTTGTTAGTGTTAGGTCAGAAGTTGGACTCAATGATCTTGGAGGTCTCTTCCAACCTAGACAATTCTGTGATTCTGTGTAAATATGAGAGAAACTGAAATTGAAGCTTCCTGCAGGAGTTGAAGCTCCTGCCTATGTGATAGAGGTGTTGTATGTGTCCCTAGGACCCTGGCTGTGCTGCTGCCTCCTTGTCTCTACCAATACAGCCAAGACAGCAGTGCAGGGAGAAGAAAGTATAGCTACTTGGACAGCAATTGCTTTGTATATTTGACAGTCTTCTGTGAGGAAATACACCTTTATAAATTATAACTGAGGACCTGCAGAAACCATGAAGGCAGAGGAAAGTCAGAGATAGCTCAACTCCACTTAAATGGTTCCTGTTTAAACAACTGGCATTCTTTTAAAAAGCTTAGCTACAATGTCTGCTTCCTCTAACTTTGTCACCAGTGACTGTATTTAGTAAACTGGGGAAACTGAGCTGGATTTAAAGGTCTTTTCTTAACTGTCTATTTAAACTTTGATTGTCATTTGTTAAATTCTTAATCTTGAAAAGTTAAAAAAAAATGCAAAAACCTGCCTCTACATCTGCTAGACTGAAACTTCCAGTTAGGATTTACAGACTATTATTTCCTTGGTTTGTAGAGACAAGCTTGCATTCTAAATATGAGGCCTTCTGTATAACTCAGACACCCTATGAAATCAGTGACCAATATTTTCTGTATGGCAGGAAATGGTACTGTACTATCTGGTTAAGGTTCATTTAGTCAAAGGGGACTATGCACTGAAGAGTAATTAATAAAGACCCAATGTGAAGGTATAACATCCCGTGGAGTTCTTTTTCAGTTTCTTTATTTTATTTTATTTTATTTATTTCAGTTATCTTCTACTTGTATTTGTATATCAGTATTTAGTGGCAATTCCAACCACAAGCACAGTGAAGTCTAAAGGTGATGGCACTTTAGCAGATTGGGTTGAACTAAGTAAAACTTCAGCATTTGGCCCAGGGATTTTAAAAAGTATTAGAAATTTTGTAGCCCAAATTGTACTGGTTTTATCATGTTATTCCTGCAAAGCCAAGTGACTGAGCTGTGGAATGTTCTGTCCATATGAAGCAATCAATTTTCTAAGTTGAACACAGCTTAGAATCATCAAATAGAATCATAGAATCTCTTGAATTGGAATGGACACAAAAAGGATCGTTGAGTCCAACTCCTGGGTCTGCACAAGACCACCCAAAAATCTGACCATATGCCTAAGAGCGCTGTCCAAATGCTTCTTGACCTCCAGCAGGCTCTCTGCTGTGACCAGTTCCCTGGGGAGCCTGTTCCAGTGCCCGACCACCCTCTCAGTGAAGAAACATCTCCTGATATCCAACCTGAACCTCCCCTGTCACAGCTTCATGCCATTTCCTCAGGTCCTATTGCTGGTCACCAGAGAGAAGGGATAGACGCCTGCCCTTCTGCTCCTCCTCATAAGGAAGCTGTAGGCCACGATGAGGTCTCCCCTCAGTTTCCTCTTCTCCAGGCTGAACCGTTGTTGTGGTTTAACCCGGCCGGCAGCTAAACACCACACAGCCGTTTGCTCACCCTCCCCCCTCCCTCTCTGGGATGGGGGGAGAGAAATGGGAAAGTGAAGCCTGTGGATTGAGATAAAGACAGTTTATTAAGATAGAAAATAATAATAATAGTAATAATATGTACAAACAAGTGATGCACAATGCAATTGCTCACCACCCGCTGACCGATGCCCAGCCCAACCCCGAGCAGCCGGCCCCCCACCCCGGCTAGCCTCCCCTATATATTGTTCAGCATGATGTCAGATGGTATGGAATACCCCTTTGGCCAGTTTGGGTCAGCTGTCCTGGGGCTGTCCCCTCCCAGCTCTTGCTGCACCCCCAACCTGCCCGTTGGCAGGACAGAGTGAGGAGCTGAAAAGTCCTTGGCTTAGTGTAAGCATTGCTCTGCAGCAATTAAAACATCATCATGTTATCAGCACTCTTCTCATCCTAATCCAAAACATAGCACCCTACCAGCTACTAGGAGGAAAAAATAACTCTTTCCTAACTGAAACCAGGACATATATCGGGCGGGGTTAAACCACAACAACCGTCCAAGTGACTTCAGCCGCTCCTCATACGTCTTCTCCTCCAGACCCTTCACCATCTTTGTAGCCCTCCTTTGGATGCTCTCTAATAATTTTATGTCCTTCTTATACTGTGGTGCTCAAAACTGCACACAATACTCAAGGTGAGACCGCACCAGCGGAGAGTAGAATGGGACAATCACTTCCCTTAACCAGGAAGCAATGCCGTGCTTGATGCACCCCAGGATACAATTGGCCCTCCTGGCTGCCAGAGCACACTGTTGACTCATATTCAACTTGTCATCGACTGAAACCCCCAGATCCCTTTCTGCGGAGCTGTTTGCCAGCCTCTCGTCCCCTAGTCTGTATGTACAGTGTGAGAAAAATCTCAGTAATTTTTTCAGACAGGGTCTTCTGTGAAGCTATTTTATTGGTGATTGCAATGGCGGGCGTCCTGCAAGCAGGAGTGCACAGTAAAAGTATATCATAACCTTATATTCCCTATTACCCGACACCTGATTTCTCCCATCTCCTCATTGGCAGAGTACTACAGGTTCACAGCCTACTTGACGCCCTTCTGTACCATCTATGTACAATTTTATTTGACCAACCGTTCATTTCTCCTTTTCCTTTTTTTTTTCCTTCTTCTCTCGTGACTAGAGAGCCCGTGATTTTTGTTTTTACTGATTTTGCTCTGCTCGTCCTGTTTTTCTTAGCTATCCTCCTTATTTTGGGACAGTGGGACCTTCCCCTTATCTGCTTAACATACTCCCCACTGCTATGCTACTGTCATGCCTGCACAATCCAATCACTTTTGAATATGCAATGTTAGTGGAATTTTCCATTGCAAAAACACCTTCTATTGCAAAAAACACAACTGTTTCTCAGAATAGCCAGGGTTTCCCTGTTCCAGGTATAGAATCTGGCACTTGCTCTTGTTAAACTTCATACTGTTGGTGATTGCCCAGCTCTTTAAGTTGTCGAGATCTCTCTGTGAGGCCTCTCCACCCTCAAAGGAGTCAACAGCTCCTCCCAATTTGGTATCATCTGCAGATGTACTCAAAACACCTTATAGCCCTGTTTCCAAATACTTTATGAAAACATTGAAGAGGACAAGTCCTAAACTGGAACCCTGTGGAACCCCACTTGGCTGCCACCCTGATGTAACCCAATTTACTACAACCATTTGAGCCCGACCCATCACCCAATTGTTCACCCATCATATTATGTATTTGTATAGCTGTGTGCTAGATATTTTGTCCAGAATGTTACTATGAGAAACAGTATCAAAAGCTTTGCTGAAATCCAGATTACATCAACTGGCCTCCCATGGTCAACTAGGAGGGTGACCTTGTCATAAAAGGAAATTAAGTTTGTTAAGCAGGACCTTCCCCTTGCAAAACCATGTTGGCTGTTACCAATGTATGTGTTGTCCTTCAGGTGTTTTCAATGACACACAGAATAATTTTCTCCATAATTTTACCAGGTGCTGAAGTGAGACTGACAGGCCTGTAATTACCAGGGTCTTCTTTCTTGCCCTTCTTGAAAACTGGAACAACGTTTGCCAGCTTCCAGTCAACTCGGACCTCCCCAGATTCCCAAGACCATTGAAAAATAATTGAGAGATGTCTCATGATGACATCAGCCAGTTCTCCGAGTACCCTGGGATTCATCCCATCAGGCCCCATGGACTTAGATGAATCCAGGTGGAGCAGCAAATCCTGCACAAGTTCAGGGTTAACTGGCAGTTTATCGTTCCCGCAGTCACAGTCCTCCAACTCAGGGCACCTGAGGTCCCAGAGCCCATCACTGGTGTTGAAGACAGAAGTGAAGAACCTATTAAACATCTCTGCTTTGTCTATGTCCCTATTTGTGATGTGACCATCCTCATCAATTAATGGACCAATGTGTGAAATGTGTTCATTTGATTCGTGTCAGTATGGAACAATGCTAGGGCCGCATGATGTATCATGCAAAGGAAGGGTCCAGCAATTTGTGTAAATAGAGGGTTTGAAGGGCGAACATTGAGACTCTAGTCTGGGAGATAAGAGGACCAAGGAGAATTTTTAGGAAACTGCTGACTTTTGCATGGGACGCTGCCCAAGCTTCTGATATCCGGCAAAGAGATCTACCAAATAAGGAGAAAGGGGGAGTTGAAAGACGACCAAAGGACAAAGCCTGAGAGGAAGATTATGAGCCTTCAGCACGAGCGACCCCCAGAAAGACCACCAGAGACTGATACGCATGCGTCCGGAGAGGGTTTGGATTCTGGGAACTAATTATAGTAACCCTGCCTTTTCTAGGAATAGTGATGAATATGTATTAGTCTAGGAGCATAAAAATCAGCTTCCTGATGTAATAGGTGTGCGTCTTGGTGGAGCAGAGACTCCCGGCACACCTAGCACTGTTTGCTTGCCTCTATTCGCTTAATAAATTATAAACTTTAATTTGAATCCTATTTGGGACTCAATTGTTTATCACAAATGTTATCTCTGGTCCTCCTTTTGCTGTTAACATATTTTTAAAAACCCTTTTTGTTGTCCCCGACAGCACTATCCAGCTTCAACTCTGATCTTTGGCTACATGAATTTTCTCCCTACAAAGGCAAGCACCACCTCTGTGATGGTTTTATTAGGGTGGTCAGCCGAGTTCCACTGCAGCCTATCTCTCACTCCCCCTCCTCAAAGGGAAAGGGGGAGAAAATACGATGTAAAGGGCTCAAGGGTTGAGATAAGGATGAGGAGATCACTCAACAATTATCGTAACGGGCAAAACAGACTCAGAGTAGGAAGACAGTAAGATTTATTGCTTATTACTAACAAGCTAGAGAAGTGAGAGACAAAGGAAAGAAACCAAAAACACCTTCTCCCATCCACCCTCTTCCACCTCCTACTCCTGAGCGGCACAGGGGAATGGGGGTTACGGTCAGTCTATAGCACTTCGTCTCCGCCACTCCTTCTCAGTCACTCTTGTCCCCTGCCCCAACGTGGGTTCTCTCTCATGGGATACAGTCCTTCCAAACTGATCCAGCGTGGGCTTCCCACAGGCAGCAGCTCTTCAAGAACTGCTCCAGATATGGGTCTGTACCACGGGGTCCATCCATCAGGAGCAAACTGCTCCAACCTGGGTCCCCCAAGGGCAGCAGCTCCTGCCAGGTCACCTGCTCCTGCTTGGTCTCCTCTCCACAGCCTACAGGTCTGGCCTGGAGTCTGCTCCAGTGGGGGTCCTCCACAGGTTGCAGCCTCTGTCAGTGCAGGCCCACCTGCTCCACTGTGGTCTCCTCCATGGGCTGCAGCGTGGAAACCTACTCCACCATGGTACTCCATGGGCTGCAGGGGGACATCCTGCTTCACCATGGTCCTCACCACAGGCCACAAGGGACTTCTGCTCCGGCGCCTGGAGCACCTCCTCCCCCTCCTTCTTCACTGACCTTGGCACCTGCAAGGCTGTTTCTCCCTCCTTTCTCTCCCAGCTGCTTTTGTGCAGCTTGTTGTTGTTGTTATTTTCCCTTTTTTAAATATGCTCACACAGAGGCACAAACATCATCACTTATTGGCCCGGCTCTGGCCAGCAACAGGGACCTTGTCTAACATGGGGCAGCTTCTGGATTCTTCTCACAGAAGCCACCTGTATGCCCCCCCCCAAAAAAAAAACCTTGCCACGTAAACCCATTACACCCTGTAGTCCTCCCATATCTCCTGACCTCGCTTCGAGTAGCCATACACTTTCTTTTTCCACCTATGCTCTAGAAGATCTTTGCTCAGCTAAGCCAACCTTCTACCCTGCCTACTTGACTTCAGACATTTTGGAATTGCCTGTTCCTGTGCTCTTAAGAGGTAGCACTGGGCTGGTTTTACCCTGCTGGGCAGCTAAACTCTACCACAACTCCTCTCTTACTCACCCTCCTTAGAAGAAGAGGGAGAAAATAAAGTATTCTGGAAAGAAAAAAAAAATGCTCACAGGTTGAACTAAGGATAATTTAATTAAAGGGAAAAGGAAGAGGGAAAAAACATGCAAAGGCCATGTGGAAGCATAGAGAGAGGAAAAAAAATCCTCTACTTCCCATCAACAAGTGATGTTTGGCCACATCCTGGGAAGCAGGGCCTCAGAACACATAGCAGTTGTTTGGGAGGACAGACATCTGCATAATGAGAGCCCCCCCCCCCCCCCCCCCCCCCCCCCCGCCCTTTCCTTTTCCTACCTTTTGTTGCTGAGTGTGACACCATATGGTATGGAATATCCCTTTGGTTGGTTTAGGTCAGCTACCCTGGTCATGTCCCCTCTCCACTTCTTGCCCATCCCAAGCCTACTGGCTCTGTGGGACTTTGGACAGAGTCTTGATGCTGTGCCAGTATTGCTCAGTAATAGACAAAACACTGGTGTGATACCAATGCTGTTCTAGCTACAAGTGCAGAGTACAACACTATAGGAGCCAATGCAGGGAAAGCTATAACTCTGTCCCAGCAAGACCCAGTACAGGTACATCGCCTTTCCTCATTGTCTCCTGCTGGAAAGGAACTTGCATGACCTCTCACCCTAATTGGAGTGTCTTGTTTCCTTCCTAGTCTTTGCAGGTGATGTTTGTCATTAATGTAGGTGTATATTAAGTGCCCTCTATATGGGCCACTGCAGGGAAAGTTAACTCTATCTCAGCCCAACCCAGTACAGGCACTTAAGAAGTGATGGACCCTAATATCTTCAAAAGCAGTTTCCCAGGGTACCTTACTAACAAGTTCCCTGAGCAGCCTGAAGTCAGCTCTCCCTATATCCAGGATTGAAGTTTGTTTGGCAGTTTTCCTCCTATCACCAAATATTTTAAACTCAACTACTTCATGTTTGCTATGGCCTAGGACACCAGTCACCATTTCGTCCATGAGACCTTCTCTATTCACAGGCAACAGGTCTAGGAGGGTACCTTTCCTAGTCAGCTCCTTTAGTACCTGTACCAAGAAGTTATCATCAACATGCTTTAGGAATCTCTTGGACCTGTTGTGGTACCTGTGTGTACCTGTGTGGTATTCTCAGTTATCATCTGGCAAGTTGAAGTCCTCCATAAGGACAAGGGCAGCTGATTTAGAGGTATCTCTTGGTTCCTTAAAGAATAATTCATCTGTGTCGTCATCCTGTCTGGGTGGCCTGTAGTAGACTCCCACAATGACATCCCCTTGATTTGCTTGTCCCTTAATCCTTACCCAGAGGATCTCAACCATGTCATTGCCAACTGCAAGCTTCATACAGTCCATCCTGTCCATTACATACAGAGCCACCCCCACCTTTCCTCAACTGCCTGTCCCTTCTGAAGAGCCCGTTGTAACACACCAGTCACAGGACTCTTCCTACCAGGTTTCACTTATATCACTGATGTAGCTCTGGGACTGAGCCAACGCTTCTGGCTCTTGCTTTTTCCTCATGCTGTGTACATTGGTGTACATTTCAAATGTGCTTCAGTGTACCTAGCATCTCATGGAGCAGACCGAAGGATCTCACTAGCACTCAGTCCCTCAAATTTTGGTATGCCTTCCCATAGCTTATCACTGAGAAGCCTAGTTTTATCCCTTTCTCCCTTCAAATCTAGTTTAAAGCCCTATTGATCAGCCCTGCTAACTCCTGCATAAAAATCATTTTCCCCCTCTGAGAAAGGTGCATCCATCATGTGCACTATGACAATGACCCTTCTTTTTTTTTTCTTGATGGAGGTTGTTGTGATACAGGGGTGTGGTGGTTTTACTCGGGTGGGTGGCCGAGCTTCACCACAACTGCTCTCACCCCCCCTCCTCAACCACTCTCTCACTCCCCCTCCTCAAAGAGGAATGGGGAGAAAATACGATGAAAGGGGCTCAGGGGTTGAGATAAGGATGAGGAGATCATGCAGTAATTATCGTGACGGGCAAAACAGACTCAGCATAGGGAGACAGTAAGATTTATTGCCTATTACTAACAAGCTAGAGAAGTGAGAAACAAATGAAAGAAACCAAAAGCACCTTCCCCCCCATCCACCCTCTTCCACCTCCTCCCCCCGAGCGACGCAGGGGAATGGGGGAATGGGGGTTATGGTCAGTCTATAGCACTTCTTCTCTGCCACTCCTTCTCGGTCACTCTCAACCCCTGTGCTGTGGGGTCCCTCCCACAGGATACAGTCCTTGCTGAACTGATCTGGAGTGGGCTTCCCACAGGCAGCAGCTCTTCAAGAACTGCTCCAGATATGGGTCCGTACCATGGGGTCCATCCCTCGGGAGCAAACTGCTCCAACCTGGGTCCCCCAAGGGCAGCAGCTCCTGCCAGATCACCTGCTCCTGCATGGTCTCCTCTCCATGGGCTGCAGGTCCGGCCTGGAATCTGCTCCGGCAGGGGTCTTCCACAGACCGCAGTCTCCATCAGTGCAGGTCCACTTGCTCCACAGTGGTCTCCTCCAGGAGCTGCAGAGTGGAACCCTGCTTCACCATGGTCCTCACCACAGGCCACAGGGGACTTCTGCTCTGGCACCTGGAGCACCTCTCCCCCTCCTTCTTCACTGACCTTGGCGCCTGCAAGGCTGTTTTTCACTCCTCTCACTCTCCCAGCTGCTGTCTGTTGCAGCGTTTTTTTTCCCTGTCTTAAATATGCTCTCACAGAGGCACAAAACAACATCACTTATTGGCTCAGCTCTGGTCAGCAGTGGGGCCCTTACCAAACATGAGGCAGCTTCTAGATCCTTCTCACAGAAGCCACCTCTATGGCCCCCTGCTACCAAAACCTTGCCACGTAAACCCACTACAAGGGGGTAGGCTGACTTTCCCTAGGTATCCCCTACAACCTGGACATAGCTTTGTCCACATCATCTTTTGCCTGCTCATCAAGTTCCTGAGCCTCATAGCTGTTATGTTGTGGTGGTTTTACCCTGCTGGGCAGCTGAACTCCATGACAACCGCTCTCTCACTCCCCCTCCACAAAAGGGAAAGAGGGAGAAAATACAATGAAAAGGGCTCAGGGACTGAGGTAAGGACAGGGAGATCACTCAACAATGATCATAATGGGCAAAACAGACTCAACATAGGGAGATTAATATAATTTATTGCCTATTACTAACAGGCTAGAACAGTGACAAACTAAAAGCAAACTAAAAACACCTTCCCTCTTCCCTTCACCCTCTTCTACATCCTCCCCCCGAGCGGTGCAAGGGAACAGGGAATGGGGGTTGCAATCAGTCCATAACGCTTCATCTCCACTGCTCCTTCATGGTCACTCTCTTCCCCTGCTCCAACATGGGGTCCCTCCCATGGGATGCAGTCCATCTCAAACTGATCCTATGTGGGCTTCTCACAGGTAGCAGCTCTTCAAGAACTGCTCCAACATGGGTCCCCCACGGGCAGCAGCTCCTGCCAGATCACCTGCTCCTGTGTGGGCTCCTCTCCACAGGCTGTAGCTCTGGCCTGGAATCTGCTCCTGTGGGGGCTCTCAATGGGCCACAGCCTCCTTCAAGCCAAATCTACCTGCTCCATTGTAGGCTCCTCCACAGGCTGCACTGTGGAAATCTGCTCCTCTGTGGTATACCATGAGCTGCAGGGGTACAGCCTGCTCCAGCATGGTCTTCTCCCCAGGCTGCAAGGGAACTTCAGCTCCAGTGCCTGGAGCAACCCCTCCCCCTCCTTCTTCACTGACCTTCACAGAATCACAGAATTGTAGGGGTTGGAAGGGACCTCGAGGGATCATCGAGTCCAACCCTCCTGCCAAAGCAGGTTCCTTAGAGCAGGCTGCCCAGGTAGGCATCCAGATGGGCCTTGAATATCTCCAGAGAAGGAGACTCCACAGCCTCCCTGGGCAGCCTGTTCCAGTGCTCCTTCACCCTCACCATGAAGAAGTTATTTCACATGTTGGTGTGGAACTTCCTGTGTTCCATCTTGTGGCCATTACCCCTTGTCCTGTTCCAACAAACCACTGAAAAGAGGTTGGCCAAATCCCTCTGTCTCCCACACCTAAGGTATTTATAAATAATGTTTTTGATGTCTGCAGGGTTGTTTCTCATTCCTCACTCTCCCAAGCTGCTGTTGCATCAGTTTTTCCCCTTTCTTAAATATGCTCTCACAGAGGCACAACCAGCATTGCTCATTGGCTCAGCTCTGGCCAGCGGCTGGTCCCTTTTGGAACCAGGTGAAACTGGTCCTTTTCTAACATGGGGCAGCTTCTGGACTCTTCTCACAGAGGCCACCCCTGCAGACCCCGCTACCAAGCCCTTGCAACACAAACCCAATACATATGTAAGGACACCTGGGAAGGTGAGATAGGCAGGGAAGGGGTTCGCCTGCTGCCCCTAGCAGCCATTCCCCCCTGTGTCTTATGTCCCCTCATACTGCCTGGTGGCAAGGTGGTAGGGGATCTTTTGTTTCTTGTTTTGTGGCTGACCAATGCGCCTCTCTCAGGGACGGTAGAGTATGATTCCACCAGTCAAACTCGTTCTCTGACTCCCTGATGCTCCTCAACCTGCCCACCTCCTCCCAAAGCTCTGTCACCAGGCTGAGCAATTCTTCAACCTGGGTGCACCTCCCACAGGTGTACTTGCTGCTGCCATCAGACTGACAGAAAACTTGGGAACACCCTGCAGCCTAAGACCTGGAAGGCTGCATGTTCCCTTGGGAGCTCTGTCTTGGTAGCTGCATTTCTTCCTATGGCTGAAGAAGCCACAGGGGATGCAGAGGACATGGCTTTCTACCAGGTAGATACCATGATGGAGCTCCTTGAGAGCAGGTTACAACCACCATTGGAAATAGCAGTGACAGAACCCCCTCCCTGCACAAACCGCCTTGTCATGCTATACCCTGTCTGCCGCACTCCTGATTGCTCATGCTCATAAGGGGCTGGCTGCTTTTGTACATATGGGGGGGGATGGCTGCTACTGTTCCTGGCCCTGTCGAAACCTCGTCTGCCACTCTTGCAAAGGCTGCTGGGTGCTGGCAGCTCCCTCCACTCCCTGGGGTTGCCTAGATGCGACCCCCCTCCCCCCCCGGCTATGTTGCAATCCCCTGCTCCGCTGCAGAATATGCCTGCCCCGCAGCTTCGGCAATTTTTCTTTGTATATTTGTGTTCCAGGGAGATAATAGGAGTTGCAAGAACTTGGCAGGTTTTTTTTTGTCTCCACACTTCTTTGCTTCAGTAAATTAGGCAGGACTCATGGGACAGCTGACATTGCTAGACACTGTCCTCTACTGGGCTGTATTTGGAGTCATTTGGAAGGAATAGATACAACAGTGTGTGGTATGGTTCAAATGCTACAGGAGGCACTGTCTCAGGCTGACTGCAGGCTTAGGCAGATGTCATCATCAGTCATCCTGCGGATGTTGTGATCCATGAACAGGAGGGATAGGAATCTGCTCTGATGTGTTCATGTAAAATACATTTTTTGTGCTTCCAAAAATAAAAAATAAAATTAAAAAATGAGCCTCTGGGCAGGGACAGGTCTCTCTATGAAGCATCAGCAGCAAACCCTGACAGATGCTGTCCAGTTTTTACTTTGGTCAGAGCAACAGCATGGGCACCAAAGCTCTCCATGTGCATGCTTGGATAACCAGTCCTGAGGCAGTTTGAAGCCTACTCTGACCTTTCAATTATCTCTGTAAACACAAAAGTGTTGATTTTTTTAAAAAACAAGTTTACTGGCTGCAGTGGAATGGCTGCTTTTGAAATTCTCTAAGAAAGCTAGAGATCTTTTCTCTATGAAAATAAGAAATCAATAGGATATGAGTTAGAAGTAGAAGAACTGAGGAAGGGAAGGGCAGAACTAATGCGAATAAGAGCTGAAGGATGATCTAGTGTATAAACCCATTTTGTTGCCAACTACACCCTTTAAATGGCATTTACTGCTAGGGAAATTGGACTGATTCTAGCATTAGGAAAATCCTCCTGAAATAGCTCTGGGCCTTACAAAAGTTGCAGTTTCCTCTCCCAATAATTGATGCTGTGGTGGCGACCTCCATCTGGTACTTAAGAGTTGCAGTCAACACATCTGCTGAGGGGAAGAAGACAACTTTTTCCCTTTGCTCAATTTCTTGCCTTGGTCCAAGGACTTAAAATTTATTTGCTAAGTTTGAGCACTTTTTGAAAGGGACCGTGTCCCCTATCCTAGTGTACTGGGTCTAGCTGGGATGGTAACTTTCCCTGCAGCAGCCCATACAGTGCTATGCTCTGCACTTGTAGCTAAAACAGCAGTGGTATCACACTGGTGTTGTGTCTGCTGCTGAGCAGTGCTGGCACAGCATCAGGACTTTCTCTAGCCCTCCTGGGGGGTGGGCAAAAAAAAAAAAAAAAAAAAAAAAAAAAAAAAGTGAGAAACATCACCAGGGCAGCTGACCCAAACCAACCAAAGGGATATTCCATACCATGTGATGTCACACTCAGCAATAAAAGGTGGAAAAAGGAGGAAGAGTGGAGGGGTGGGCTCTCGTTGTGAAAACGTCTGTCCTCCTCTCCGAACACCGGCTACGTGCGTTGAAGCAGGGCCTCAACGCACGTAGC
>MU014132.1:21683-59352 GCA_011075105.1 Heteronetta atricapilla
TTTTTTTTCCCCTCTGCATTTCCACATAGCCTTTACTTGTTTTGTTATTCCCTTTGCCCCTTCCTCTTCCCCTTTTCCCTTTCCTCCCTTTAGTTGAATTGTTTAATTAATAATAATATTGTTAATAATAATAATATTGTTAATAATTGTTTAATTAATATAATATTTCCTTGATAATATATTTCTCTCTTTATTAAAATTATCCTTATCTCAACCCGTGAGTTGTTTTTTTCCCTTTACTTCTTCCCCTCCTCATCTGAGGAGGGGGAGTGAGAGAGCGGTTGTGGTGTTCAGTTGCCTAATACGGTCAAACCACCACACCTAGCAACTTGGAAATGAAACTGCAACCTATGTTGACTCAGGTTTTAAGAAGTGTAAATGAAGAGGAACTACTTTAAGAGTAATTGGGTATTGGTCTAAGTTGCATTATTGCCATTGAATGTGAGTTTATTTCATCCTGTTTACTAAATAGGGAGTATAGCCAGGGCAACATTCATGACATGCTCTGTATGGATCTGTCAACATGAGAGTGAAATTAGCATTCAGAAGACAACTGTTTGAAGGTGGCTTGAGAACTGAAAAAGCATGTTTCAGACTTCAGTCCAGATGATAATACACTTCAGCATCTGCAGAGTGAACATTAATGCAAAATTTGCTACTTCGGTTTAAACTGGTCTCAGCAAGAGTATTTGTGATATCATTTGTGTAGATCTTACCTTGATGAGTGAAAGCATAATGGTGTAAATATTAATAGCCAGCAGTGATTCTGACAAGCTTCATAACAACAAGGTATGATTTAATAGCTTAGTGAGTAGTATTGGTGATAGGAGGATGGTTGGACTAGATGATCTTGTAGGTCCTTTCCAACCTTGTGTTTCTATGATTCTATGATTCAACCTTAATTTTGTGTAAAGTATACTTAAAAATACAATTACTATTAGCCCTATTAGCCTTTTATGCTTAACTGTAGTGCAAGGATAGTTG
This sequence comes from Heteronetta atricapilla, assembly GCA_011075105.1. Lineage (NCBI taxonomy): Eukaryota > Metazoa > Chordata > Aves > Anseriformes > Anatidae > Heteronetta > Heteronetta atricapilla. The sequence continues at coordinate 22,668 of MU014132.1, forward strand.
AAATCAGTGTACTTGGGGAAAAAGTAGAGAATCACAATTCTGAGACAAGATGAAAGTTCTACTTTCCACATATAAAGAAAAAAAAAGTGTGGGGTGAATGGAAATAAGGAGGGGAATATAAAAGGAACTTTATAGATCAGAGTTAGTCTTCTGCTGTCCCAGGTATAAACTGTTGATAAGCATAGTCTAATAACCAATTTTTGTTGTTGTTGCATATTGTGATGTTCTTGCAGAAATCTTTTATATGGAAAATTGTGGTCTGACAGAATGCAGATGGACTGAATAATACATTGTTTTTTCATGTCTCTCCACAGGTCACTTCTTTCTGAAAGGAACAGAGTCAACATAACTACACATTTCTTATTGAGAGTGATACTGGATGTTGCAAGCAACATTGAACAAAATATATTTCCCTGGTTACTTCTACCTGCACTTTTATCTGTGGCTAGCTTCACTGTTTTTGTTTAAGTCAGTTCCCTCTTTTGTGTGCATCTGTCACATAGCAGGAGAGACGTTTCTGTAAATAAGCTTCACAAGTCAGGAAACACAGAACTGCTTTTAACTGACTTTTGAAAATTGTCTAGATTTTAAGCTGACTCTGCCCTTTCAACAGATGCTCAAAACAGTGACTGCTCTATTGCCTCAGCACACCATCTTGGGATAACACATCAGCCAGTCTGATGGAATATTTTATGTAGAGTTACTACTTCCCATGAGTCAGCGCTGTAAAAGGCAATTACATCTGCAAAGAAAACAGCATCATTCATGTCCCTTGCTGCCCTCATGACTACAAGTGGTATGTTTAGGGTGGGTCATGTTAGTCCTAAGAATTGTATGGATCTACAGAAATGATGGAACTTTTGCTGGTAAAATAAAAAAGACTGAACAATTAAATATTTTTCTATGTTTGGAGCATATGAGTAAAACCCAAACTTATTTCACTTTACAAGGTGAGAAAACGCATCCTATTACAGCAGTAACTCAGGAGCATGTTATCCATCAGAGCTAGGTTTAAAGTATCACATTCAGATAATTTGAATTCAGTGTTTATATTTAAACTGCTTGAGCAGCTATCTGGATTGTTACTATTTGTTTTCAATAAATTTGAAACCAGGAAAGACAATCTAGACAGTCGGAATGGGAGTGACCCGGAGTAACGACGCAACCTCGATGCGAGTATAATCGTTCTCCTTTAATGAATGTTCTAGCAAGGTATATATATGCTACCATTACAGCATGCGCAGACAACAATTTATAATTGGTCTAGCTTCTATGCACACGTCTCTAGCACTAATATAATTGGTACAATGGTGCCGTCTCTCCTCCCGAACATAGTTCCGCATATTTTAGCTATAACATCACTCAAGGTTATCAGCCCTGGGCCTACATTATCTTCACAGTACTTCAAGGCCTGAGTTGCGCACTTGTAATTAAATCATGCCCCTTCTCATTTAAACATAGCTCCACACTAGACGACTTGACAAACTTAAGAGTACTGTCAGTAAAAAGGGTAAATAGGATGATCCAGATGACTGATTACTGTTCATCAGTCTAGCATCTATGTAGGCAAAAATATATAACTGATATCAGTTCAATCAGTAAGCTATTAAAGGAAATGAGTAGAACTAATGTAGGTCAATATGGATATATGAAAAATAGATCTGACCATAGTTTTATTAGATAACACAATTGATAAAACATGTAGTGTTAACATAATAATAGTGTTTATGTAGTTCTTAGACTTCTTCCAGGCATTTTGACTTATTACTGCATGACAATGTTTATGTCTTGCTAATTTAGTCAATATGAACTGTTAATTAATAGAATATTGGTTAACTGACAGTTGAAAGCAAAACAGCAAATGGAGGATTCTGACTGAGCATATTAGTGTTATTTTAAGGATTGATTTTGGCCACATGATATTTAATGTTTGTTTTAAAAGACATCAAAGTTTGCACAAAATTAATAATAGTTCATAGATGACCCAAAAGATTGGGGATGTAATACGCAACAAGATAAATCAACAATGCAAGTGACTTTGTGTAATAAGTTGGGTGCAAGCAGACAAGTGTTTTGTGGCTAACTATTAAGTAATACATCTGTGAACAGTGAAAGCAGACTGTCCTTTCATTGTGGTTTAACCCGGCTGGCAGCTAAGCACCACACAGCCATTCGCTCACCCTCCCCCCTCCCTCTCTGGGATGGGGGAAAGAAACAGGAAAATGAAGCCTGTGGGTTGAGATAGAGACAGTTTATTAAGATAGATAATAATAATAATAATATGTACAAGCAAGTGATGCACAATGCAATTGCTCACCACCCGCTGACCGATGCCCAGCGTATCCCCGAGCAGCCGCTGCTTCCCCTCCCCCCCCCCCGGCTAGCCACCCCTATATATTGTTCAGCATGATGTCAGATGGTATGGAATACCCCTTTGGCCAGTTTGGGTCAGCTGTCCTGGGGCTGTCCCCTCCCAGCTCTTGCTGCACCCCTAGCTTGCCCGCTGGCAGGACAGAGCAAGAAGCTGAAAAGTCCTTGGCTTAGTGTAAGCACTGCAACAATTAAACATCAGTGTGTTATCAACATTATTCTCATCCTAAATCCCAAACACAGCACTATACCAGCTTTTAGGAGGAAAATGAACTCTATCCTAGCCGAAATCAGGACACCTTTTTACCTGTCCATTTAGTCTGCTCACCAAATACCAGAGCTCAGGAAAGAACAGAGAATACAGCCAAACTTGGGACCACTGAAGGTCAGTTGAACAAGGTGTTTTCAAAATACAATTCGCTAGAAAACACAGCCTTTTGTTTTAGGGGATTCTAAGCCTCCAATTTGTTTTTCTGGGATTCTTTGTGTATCATGGCTCTGATCATCTCTAAAACATGCAGTTACATTACATGCTTTAACAACTTCATTAGGGCATCTTAGAGTAATTCTGTAATATTCCCATGCTATAGATTTACTCTACTTTTTAGCTTTGAGCCAGTCTTTCTAAATATTTGTCTTTTACCATAGGTGTTTCATTACTTCTGTTGTTCTTTCTCTGCCTTGCATAGCCTTTTCACATGTATATATTTGCTATCATTCAAGATTACACTTTCATCTAATCATCAGCAAGTTTGAAGATTATGTTTATCCCCTGTGGAGACAATCTCCATGTCACAGGATCTTGTCTCTGTCTAACTGGCCCAACTTATGCAAAGCAGCTTTAAAAAAAGTAGTTCTCACCAAAAAAGTATGTGCTCTTCTTTTGTGGAATCATTCCTCTTTGTCTCTCACAGATTCACTAGTATTGGTGTTAGAGCATTACAAAATTGTTCCAGATCATTTCTGGACAAGTGTATTGGTACAGCTGTAACAAATAAGGGAATAAAACCACATCTGCAGATAATTCCCATGGTATAATTATCAGTCACATTATGGCAAAGTTAATGACGCTGTTGCCTTTTTCATCTTCAGAAAACTGTGCTTTGCTGGACCTAAGAAGAACTGAAAATGGTGGTTGGAATTTTTCTTCTGTTAATGAGTTTTTATTTGGGGATTTGGAGGAGAAATAAAGAGGTGCAGAAGGATTTATCAAGAAATGTAACAATGAACTCCTAAATATGGTGTTTTGGTCAAAAAGCCTCATGTAATTCTTGGCTACATAGAGAGAAATCTCTAGGGACTACATTGACAATACTAGTTCTATGTTTGGCACTGAAACAATTTTTGTTGGAATTTTCTTTGTCCAGTTTAGGATTCAAGGAGACTGTTGCTAAACAGAAAACATTGAGAGAAGAGCCAGAAAAATCACTGATTCATGTAGGATGAGGGATGCAAGGAGTTTTTTCTGTTTGTTTTGTCAAACAGAAAAGTATATTGACTGAAGTCCAAAAGTATCTGCAGTGAAATAGAAACTTAATAACTGGCTTTTGTATCTAGCTGGCAAAAACATAACAAGATCCAATTGCTGGCATTGAAGCTGAACAAAATCAAACTTGAATTGAGTGGTACAATTTTCCTTAATGGGTAGCTGTACTGGGTCTAGCTGGGATGTTAACTTTCCCTGCAGCAGCCCATACAGTGCTGCGCTCTGCACTTGTAGCTAAAACAGCAGTGGTATCACACTGGTGTTGTGTCTGCTGCTGAGAAGTGCTGAGATTGCCGAAAGAGAAAAATGGCCAGTACTGTATCTCTACACTGACTCATGGATGGTGGCAAATGCTCTTTGGGGGTGGCTGCAGCAATGGAAACAGAGCAACTGGCAGCGCAGAGGTAAACCTATCTGGGCTGCTACTCTGTGGCAAGATATTGCTGCCCGAGTAAAAAACTTGGATGTAAAAGTACGTCATGTGGATGCCTACATGCCCAAGAGCCGCGCTACTGAAGAACATCAGAACAACCAAGAGGCGGATCGAGCTTCAAAAATTGAAGTGGCTCAGGTGGACCTGGACTGGGGACGTAAGGGTGAGCTGTTTGTAGCTCGATGGGCCCATGAAACATCCGGACATCTGGGGAGGGATGCCACATACAGATGGGCTCGTGATCGAGGGGTGGACCTGACCATTGAGGCCATCACACAGGTTGCCCATGAGTGTGAGATCTGTGCTGCAATCAAGAGAGCCATGAAGGTAAAATCTCCCTGGAACAGGGGGAGGTGGCTAGGGTTTCAATATGGTGAGGCGTGGCAAATTGACTATATTGGACCACTTCCACAAACCCGCCAAGGCAAACGGTACATACTCACCATGGTAGAAGCAACAACTGGGTGTCTGGAAACATACCCCGTAAACCATGCCACGGCCCGAAACACTATCTTGGGCCTAGAAAGGCAAGTGCTGTGGCGTCATGGTACACCAGAGAGAACTGAGTCTGACAATGGGAGTCATTTCCGAAACAATTTGGTCACCTCCTGGGCCAAGAGGCATGGTATTGAGTGGGTGTATCACATCCCTTATCACCAACAAGCCTCTGGGAAGGTTGAAAGGTACAATGGACTGTTAAAGACTATGTTAAGAGCATTGGGTGCTGGGACATGGAAACAATGGGACATAAATCTACCAGAAGCCACTTGGCTAGTTAATAACAGGGGGTCTGATAGCCATGCTGGTCCTGCCAAAACAAAACCCCTACACACAGTGAAGGGAGCTAAAGTCCCTGTAGTGCATGTAGGAAAGTGGATGGGGAAGGCGCTGTGGGTTGCTCCTGCCTTGGGAAAAGGCAAACCCACTCGTGGGATTGTCTTCGCCCAAGGACCAGGGTATACCTGGTGGGTAATGCAGAAGGATGGGGATATCAGGTGTGTGCCTCAAGGAGATCTAACTTTGGGAGAAAACTAATCTGTAATCTATTTTAAATGTTGTAGGAAGACGCTTCAAGATCAATGACAGGTCAACACTGAAAGGAACTGGGCAAGTGCAACAAGAACTTGAGCTAAGCTGGTGCTGGTGTCCAGACATCCAACTCCGCCTGCCCTGAGTGACCACTTCGGCAGATGAAGACTAAATTGTCAACAGTTCTTATGGACGTTTTCCGAGAGAGACCTAAAGAGTGTAAAGATGTATCTACTTATCAATTTGTTAAAGAAAAGGGAACGATGATGATGAGAATATGCCAAAGTATGGGGAACCTGAGAGTGACACAAATGTTATGGAATAAGGGGTGGATGTTGTACTGGGTCTAGCTGGGATGTTAACTTTCCCTGCAGCAGCCCATACAGTGCTATGCTCTGCACTTGTAGCTAAAACAGCAGTGGTATCACACTGGTGTTGTGTCTGCTGCTGAGCAGTACTGGCACAGCATCAGGACTTTCTCTAACCCTCCTAGGGGGTGGGCAAAAAAGTGAGAAACATCACCAGGGCAGCTGACCCAAACCAACCAAAGGGATATTCCATACCATATGATGTCACACTCAGCAATAAAAGGTGGAAAAAGGAGGAAGAGGGGAGGGGTGGGCTCTCGTTGCGAAAACGTCTGTCCTCCTCTCCGAACACCGGCTACGTGCGTTGAGGCCCTGCTTCAAGGACGTGGTCAAGCATCGCTCATTTGTGGGAAGTAGAGAGTATTTTTTTTTTCCCTCTGCATTTCCACATAGCCTTTACTTGTTTTGTTATTCCCTTTCCCCCTTCCTCTTCCCCTTTTCCCTTTTTTCCCTTTAGTTGAATTGTTTAATTAATAATAATATTGTTAATAATAATAATATTGTTAATAATTGTTTAATTATTAATAATATTTCCTTGATAATATATTTTTCTCTTTATTAAAATTATCCTTATCTCAACCCGTGAGTTCTTTTTTTTTCCCTTTACTTCTTCCCCTCCTCATCTGAGGAGGGGGAGTGAGAGAGCGGTTGTGGTGTTCAGTTGCCTAACACGGTCAAACCACCACAGGAGCTAATCATTGGAACAGTTTGATTAGAATTATAATGAGTTTTCCATCTGTACTAGTTTTAACCTCAAGAGATGTCTTTCTTAAAAGACATTTTCTAGCTGAACTCAGAAGTAGTTTACGAAATCTCAGGGACTTCTGTGACAAAATGGATCAGCCCCAGATGGTCACAAATAGGTGTTTTAGCTTATCTCTAGTGGGGACCAAACTGGTTTTGTTTCTTCCTTCAGCTCTTCTGTGGACTTACTTCATGCTTCATTTTTTTTGCCTATGGATGCTAACAGTTGTACTGTAGCATCAATGCACCTGCAAAAGTTTAAGAAAAGACATAATTGTCTATCTAAATGGTATAGTGTGGCAAGGGATTCAGACTAGAGAAAAGCCTGTCCCAAAGATGCACACAAAGGACAGCATGTGGAATTTTAATACTCCCTTTTCTTGCTTATTCCAGTTTTTGAGCAACAATCTTGTGAATTAACAGTTCAACTATTATATAAGCTTGAAGTCATATACATAAGGTGGAATACTGTTCTTTATTAGCAGTCCAGTACCAACTGTTGTATTCCTGCATGACTTTAAATGCACCAAAGATATGTCCATATGGATAAATGATCTTTTGGCTTGTCTAAAACTCACTATTTGTGTTTAGGCTCTTTTAAAGTGATATATAGTCCTAAAGGAAAAAATGCAAAAGTAATCAATAACATTAGATCATCATTATTTCATAGAATCATAACATAGAATTATATCATATAATCTAAGAACGGCTTGGGTTGGAAGCGAACTTAAATATCATCTAGTTCCAACACCCCTGCCATGGGCAGAGAAACCTTCCACTAGACCAGGTTGCGCAGGGCCCCATCCAGCCTGGCCTTGAACACCTCCAGGGATGGGGCATCCACAACTTCTCTGGAAAACCTGTTCCAGTTCCTCACCACCCTCTGAGTGAAGAATTTCCTCCTAACCTCTAATCTAAATCTATCCTCTTTCAGTTTAAAGCCATTTCCCCCTTGTCCTATCACTATCTGCCAATGTAAAAAGTCACTGTCCATCTTTTTTATAAGTCCCCTTTAAGTACTGAAAGGCCGCAATGAGGTCTCCTCAGAGCCTTCTCTTCTCCAGGCTGAACAACCCCACCTCCCTCAGCCTTCCTTCATAGGAGAGGTGTTCCAGCCCTCTGATCAACTTTGTGGCCCTCCTCTAGACCCACTCTAACAGGTGGGGGCCACAGAGATGAACACAGTAGTCCAGATGGGGCCTCACAAGGGCAGAGCAGAGGGGGACAATCACCTCCCTTGACCTGCTGGTCACTCCTCTTTTGAGGCAGTCCAGGATGCAGTTGGCCTTCTGGGCTGCAAGCGTGCACTGCTGGCTTAGGTCAAGCTTTTCGTCCAGCAGAATCCCCAAGTTTTCTCTGCAGGGTTCCTCTCAAGGAGTTCTCCCAGTCTGTACTCATGTCTGGGATTGCCCCTACCCAGGTGCAGCACCTTGCACTTGGACTTGTTGAACCTCATTAGGTTCACTTGGGCCCACTTCTCTAGCTTGTCCAGGTCCCTTTGGATGGCATCCCTTCCTTGTGTTGTATCAGCTGCACCACTCAGCCTGGTGTCATCTGCAAACTTGCTGAGGGTGCACTCTATACCATTGTCTATATTGTTGATAAAGATATTAAACAGTACTGGTCCCAGGACAGATCCCTGAGGGACACCACTCATCACCAGCCTCCACACAGACATAGAGACATTGACCACCACTCTCTGAGTGGAGCCTTCAAGCCAATTCCTTATCCACTGAATCTACCTTGGTCCACCCTTCAAATCCATATCCCTCCAATTTGGAGATCAGGATGTCATGTGGGTCTGTGTCAAAGACCTTAGAGAAGTCCAGACACGACATCGGTTGTTCTTCCCTTGTCAACTGATGCAGTTACTCCATTGTAGAAGGCTACCAGATTGGTCAGGCACAATTTGCCCTTTGTAAAGCCATGCTGGCTGTCACGGATCATCTCCTTGTCCTGCATGTGCCTTGACATTGCCTCCAGGAGGATTCGTTCCATGATCTTTCCAGGCACAGAGGTGAGGCTCACTGGTCTGTAGTTCCAGGGGTCCTTCTTTCTACCCTTTTTAAAAATGGGAGTGATGTTTCCCTTTTTCCAGTCACCAGGGACTTGGCCTGACTGCCAGGACTTTTCAAATGTGATGGAGAGAGGCTTGGCGACTACATCAGCCAGTTCCCTCAGGACCCTGGAATGAATGTCATCAGGCCCCATAGACTTGTACTTGTTTATTTTCATTAGGTGATCTCAAACTTGAAACATCCGGACAGCATCCCTCTACTCTTGCCAGGCCACATGTCCCTGCTTCCACTGCCTGGGCATTTCCTTCTTGCACCTCAATTTGACCAGCAGGTCCTTGTTCAGCCATGCTGGTTTCCTGCCCTCCCTGCCTGCTTTTTTACACAGGGGGATGGAGAGTTCTTGCACTCTAAGGAAAACATCCTTAAAGAGTTGCCAGCTCTGTTTAGCTCCTTTGTGCCTAAGGACAGTGTTCCAGGGGATCTTGTCTACTAGGTCTTTAAATAGCTCGAAGATTGCTCTTTGGAAGTTCAGGGTCCTGACTTTTATCTTTTCCAGGCCCATATTCTTCAAGATCACAAATTAAACCAGAGTGTGGTCCCTGCATCCCAGACTGCCTCCAATCTTAACCTCTTTAATGAGTTCATGTGCATTGGTGAGCACCAGGTCCAGTAATGCTTCTCCTCTGGTTGGTTTATCTAATACCTGTATCAGGAAGTTGTCCTCGACACACTCCAGGATTTCTTATAGCTTGCTGTGTTGCTTTTCTAGCAGACATCCATGTGGTTGAAATCCCCCATCAGGATGAGAACCTGCAAGTGTGTTGCTTCTTGTAGCTGAAACAAGAAGGCTTTGTCAACAGGCTTCTCTTGATCAGGCAGCCTGTAGTAGACCCCAACCACAAGGTATCCTTTATTGGTCCTTTCCTTAATTTTTACCCACAAGCTCTCAGCATGTTTGTATCTGTTTCTCAGGTGCATCTCTTTGCAATCTATCCATTTCTTATCACAGAGGTCAGCACCCCCACCCCTCCTTCCTTGCTTCTCTCTTCTGAAAAGCTTGTAGCCCTTGATTGCAGCATTCCAGTTAAGTGATTCATCCCACCACATTTCTGTGATTGCAATGAGTTCATAGTTTTCTATTTACACTGTGGTTTCCAACTCTCACGTATTTCCCTGTTGCTTCCTAAAGTATCGGTGTTCCCTGGTTCTTCAATATACACAGAGTTCTATAGAAACTGGCATCATCCCTTTGGCTATATTTTGAACAACTGTTGTGGTTTAGCCACAGCAGGCAGCTAAGTGCCACACAGCTGATCACTCACTCTCCCCAGGTGCAATGGCAGGGGAGAATCAGAGAGGTAAAAGTGCAAGAACTCATGGGATGAAATAAAGACAGTTACCTAGGTAAAGCAAAAGCTGTGCACACAAGCAAAGCAAAACAAGGAATTGATTTGCTGCTGCCCATTGGTAGGCAGGTGTTCAGCCACTTTCAGGAAAGCAGGACTCATCACATGTAACAGTTTCATGGGAAGACAAACGCCATCACTCCGAACATCCCTCCCCTTCTTTCTTCTTTACCCTAGCTTTTCTTGATGAGCATGGCATTATATGGTATGGAATATCCCTTTGGTCAGCCTGAGTCACCTGTCTTGACTGTGTCCCCTTCCAGCTTCTGGTGCACCCCCATCCTCCTTGCTGGCAGGGCAGCACGAGAAGCAGAAAAGTCCTTGGCTCTATGAAAACACTGTTCTGCAACAACTAAAAATATCAGTATGTTATCACCACTCTAGGAGTCTCCTGGATTGCTTATGGCAAACCAATTCCCTCTTTGTGTGTAGAAAACTAAAATGATGTCTTTGCATGGCTGAAAACTTCCTTTCTGCAAGTAATAAAAAAAATGCAAAGATCCCTTATAATGGTTACTTCAGCCTTCTAGCAGCTTGGGGCAAAAACACATTTGCAGAAGGGCAACATCCTGTCTCTGATGACTATGAAGCCTCTCTGAACTGGACCACTTGACCTGAATGTGAAGTTATACAAAAGGGACCTCTCTGCAGTGACAAGTACTTGGAAACAGAATATAATTACATAAGAAATTCAAAATAAGTTGGGGAACAACTTGAAGGACTTGAAGGTTTTTTGAGCAAGTTTGCAGATGATACCAAATTGAGTGGAGCTGTTGACTCCCTCAAGGGTGGTGAGGCCTTGCAGAGAGATCTGGAGAAATTAGAGAGATGGACAACCACCAACAATATGAAGTTTAACAAGAGCAAGTGCCGGATTTTGCACCCGGGAAGGGGCAATCCTGGCTATACATATATACTAGAGGATGAGAGGCTGGAGAGAAGCCCTGCAGAAAGGGATCTGGAGGTTTTGGTTGACAGCAAGCTGAACATGCGCCAGCAGTGTGCCCTGGCAGCCAGGAGGGCCAACCATATACTGGGGTGCATCAAGAAATGCATTGCTAGCTGGTCAAGGGACGTGATTGTCCCGCTCTACTCTGCGCTGGTGTGGTTTCACCTTGAGTACTGTGTGCAGTTTTGGGCACTACAGTATAAGAAAGATATAAAACTGTTAGAGAGTGTCCAAAGGAGGGCTATGAAGATGGTGAAGGGTCTAGAGGGGAAGACATATGAGGAGCAGCTGAAGTCACTTGGATTGTTCAGCCTGGAGAAGAGACTGAGGGGAGACCTCATCGTGGCCTACAGCTTCCTCATGAGGGGGAGCAGAAGGATGAGCACTGATCCCTTCTCTCTGGTGACAGTGATAGGACCTGAGGAAATGTCTTGAAGCTGCAACAGGGGAGGTTTAGGCCAGATATCAGGAAAAGGTTCTTTACCAAGAGGGTGGCCTGCTGGAATTCAAGAAGCATTTGGACAACACTCCCAGACACATGACCTTTTCTTTTTTTTTTTTTTTGGGTGGTCCTTTGGGGACCCAGGAGTTGTACTTGATGATCCTTGTGGGTCCCTTACAACTCAGGTATTCTATGAGCATGTTTTAATGAGATCATCATTCCAAGTAGTCCCTAACAAGAACTGGATGTTTGTATCTCTGCTGCCATGCATTTTTCTTTATGACTATCAATCTGAATTTTCTATTAAATTTTCTCCAAGCTGAAGCCTTGTATCTGATAGCAATCCTTCTTACCAACTTTTTGGTGCAAAGTTGGCTGTGGTATCCTATGCAAGTCTTACAAACTCTTTAAATACTTTGATACCAATGAGGAAGGGATGTGTTTTGTTTTTTTAAACCACAGAAAGGTCTTTGTGTTTTCCTAATAAATTAAATGATTTAAGAAATCAACAGAAAGAAGAGTGACAGTAGTGCCATAAAGGTAGTAATTAGCACTGTCACCTCGTCATTATAGACCTGACCAGGAGGAAGCTGTGCTAATTGCTGACCTAGGTATCAGTAGCTCCAGGGATTAGCCTCTATTCAGATGAAGTGAGTTTCTAACTAAACTCCCAAATAGTTATATTTTACTACTGAGGAGATTATTGATTCACTTTTAGGAGTAGCTTTTCTCTTTTATATTCTCATCAGACTGTCTCATGTGTTCTTTGTAGTTTCACTGGTCACTATTCATTGAGGACTACTTGTGATGTGTTGCTGCTTCCTCATCCATCTTTGAATCAGCTGTTTGATTATACTTAAAACACAAACAAACAAACAAAAAACACCTGCTTTGGAAATCTACAGCCAAGCAAAGCATCCAATTTCCAGACATGCCTTAGGTCATAGGTCTGAATACCTTGGGTGGATGTCACAGTGCTTCCATGCCTTGGGAACTAAAGTTTTGAATCATATGCTTTTAAGAATCATCGTTAACTTTGGAACTTGGGGTTTCCCCTTGTCCTGGTTTTGGCTAGGATAGAGTTAATTTTCCTCCCAGTAGCTGGTAGGGTGCTGTGTTTGGGATTTAGGATGAGAATAATGTTGATAACACACTGATATTTAATTGTTGCAGAGCAGTGCTTACACTAAGCCAAGGACTTTTCAGCTCCTCACTCTGTCCTGCCAGTGGGCAGGCTGAGGGTGCAGCAGGAGCTGGGAGGGGACAGCCCCAGGACAGCTGACCCAAACTGGCCAAAGGGATATTCCATACCATCTAATGTCATGCTCAACAATTAATATGGGGTTAATTAATATTTGAATTTCACTTGTTAAAACACCAACTATTCTGCAAAAAGGCCAGGGTGGGGGGAACGCTGTTCAGGGATAGGCTGGGCATCAGTCAGTGGGTGGCGGGCAATTGTGCATCACTTGTTTTGTACACATTATTATCAGTAGTACTATTATCATTATTATTATTATCTTCCTTTCTTGCCTGTCCTAATAAACTGTCTTTATCTCAATCCACAAGCTTTCATTTTTGTTCCCCAATTCTCTCCCCCATCTCACAGAGAGGGGGCAGGGTGAGCGAACAGCTGTGTGGTGCTTGGCTGCCGGCAAGGTTAAACCACAACAGCCCTCCATGGTAAAGAGTCTGTGTGGCAACTCTAAGACAAGAGGCTCCAAGGTGCAACTGTTGTGAGATGGAGGCTTAGTACCTCATGCCTCCACAGTTGATTTTTGCCTTCTCCTATAGGAGTCTTGTGTCTTCTTGATCCCTCACCGAGGTGATCGGCTCTGGGGCAGACATTCTGCAGTGGAGTGGGGGATCACAGCGTGCAGGGGATTTTCTGCTTTGAGGCAGCACTCATGAGGGCAGCTGGCGAGGCTTGAGCAGAGCCAGAAGCACAGCGAGCAGGGCATCAGGCAGCAGTTTGTGCAAGGAGGGCACAAACTCCCTCCCGACTCAGGAGACTGGCTTACCTATCGGCTGCCTCCCAGATGGCAAACCGAGTCAGGGTCTCCATCAGCGTCTCCACGAGCGTCTTTTTGGCACTCGCCAAAAAGATTGTGGCAACCCAGACTGCCTGCCTGCCCATACATGAGGTTGTTCAGGGAGTGCCTGAGCCTTTTGCTACCAATGGAGGGTGACGGAGATACTGCCTGTGTGAGGTGCGAGCAGGTGGAGGATCTGATCATCCTGGTGAGATCAGCCTGAGAGAAAAGCACTAGCGCGATACACCCCAAATAGTGATGGATTATGTTGGGTCTGTCTGGGATGGAATCACCTTTCCCTGCAGCAGCCCACACAGTGCTGTGCTCTGCACTCGTAGCTGGAACAGCACTGGTATCACTCCAGTGTTTTGTCTATTGCTGCATAGTGCTGGCACAGCATCAGAACTCCCTCCAAGCCCCCAAGAGCCAGCAGGCTGGGGGTGGGCAATTGATGGGGAGGGGACATCACCAGGACAGCTGACCTAAACCGACCAAAGGGATATTCCATAACACCTGATGTCACACTCAGCAATAAAAGGGGACTCTCGTGGGGGAGGGGCCCTCCTGAACAACCAGTACGTGTTTTGAGGCCCTGCTTGCCAGGACGTGGCCGAACATCGCTCGTTGATGGGAAGTAGAGAATAACTTGTTTTCCTTTCTCTCTGTGCTTCCGCGCGGCCTTGTTGTTTCTTCTGTTTCTTTTGTTTCTTTTTCTCCCCATTCCCCTTTCCCTTTAATTAAATCATTCTCATCTCAAACCTTGAGCTCTTTGTGTTGTCTTTTTCTCCCCCTTCCTCTTTGAGGAGGGGAGGAGTGAGAGAGCGATTGTGGTGGAGCTCGGCTGCCCACTCGAGTAAAACCATCACATGGACCCCCTGCCCTGTCGCTGTCGGGCAGAGGGAGGGGACCTGAGAAATAGAGAGGAATGGAAACAGGTCCCTGCTCAGCATCACAGGCAAGCCCCCTCCCTACCTACCTCCCCAGGTGCCCTTACACAATAGGTTTGAGGCCCTAGAGCTTGAGGGATAGGGTGGTGAGGATGTGGGGGAAGGTCCACACAGGAGGCTGTCTAAGGCAAGAAAGTTGACTCCATGCCTCAAAACGTCCTCCACCAAGAAGGAAAGAAGGGTCATGGTTGTAGGTGACTCCCTTCTGAGGGGAACAGAGGGCCTCTGTTCACAAACAGAGAAGGACTGGTGGGAGATGTGGTGGTCGGGGGCTGTCTCGGGCAGAGTGACCACGAAATGGTAGAGTTCTCTATTCTTGGCAAAGTCAGGAGGAGGACCAGTAAAACTGCTGTCCTGGACTTCTGGAGGGCAGACTTTGAGCTGTTCAGGACACTGGTTGGCAGAGTCCCTTGGGAGGCAGTTCTGAAGGGCAGAGGAGTCCAGGAAGGCTGGGCACTCCTCAAGAAGGAAATCTTAATGGCTCAGGAGCGGTCTGTCCCCACGTGCCCAAAGACCAGCCAGCATGGAAGAAGATCGGCCTGGCTGGACAAAGAGTTGTGACTAGAACTTAGGAAAAAAAGAGGGTTTGTGATCTTTGGAAAAGAGGGCAGTCTGCTCAGAAGGTTTATTTTGTAATGCTGTGAGGCTGTGCAGGCACAAAATTAGAAAGGCCAAAGCCCATCTGGAGCTCAGTCTGGCTACTGCTGTTAAAAATAACAGAAAATGTTTTTAGAAATACATTAACACGAAAAAGAGGACTAAGGAGAATCTCCATCCTTTACTGGATGCAGGGGGAAACTTAGTTACAAGAGATGAAGAAAAGGCTGAGGTGCTTAATGCCTTCTTTGCCTCAGTCTTTAGCAGCAACACCAGTTGTTCTCTGGATACCCAGTCCCCTGAGCTGATGGAAGGGGATGAGGAGCAGAATATGGCCCTCATAATCTACGAGGAAATGGTTGGCGACCTGCTACAGCACTTAAATGTACGCAAGTCGATGGGGCCAGATGGGATCCACCGGAGGGTACTGAGAGAACTGGAGGAAGAGCTGGCCAAGCTGCTTTCCATCATTTATCAGCAGTCCTGGCTATCAGGGGAGGTCCTAGTCGAATGGGAGATAGCAAACCTGACGCCCATCTACAAGGAGGGCCAGAGAGTGGACCCATGAAACTATAGGCTTGTCAGTCTGACTTCAGTGCCAGGGAAGCTCATGGAGCAGATTATATTGAGTGTCATCACACAGCACTTGCAGGGCAACCAGGCTATCAGGCCCAGTCAGCATGGGTTTATGAAAGGCAGGTCCTGCTTGACTAACCTGATCTCCTTCTATGACAAAGTGACAGGCTTAGTGGACGAGGGAAAGGCTGTGGATGTGGTCTACCTTGACTTCAATAAGGCTTTTGACACCATTTCTCACAGCATTCTCCTTGAGAAACTGGCTGCTCTTGGCTTGGACTGGCATATGCTTCGTTGGGTTAACAACTGGCTGGGTAGCCGGGCCCAAAGAGTCGTGGTGAATGGAGTTAAATCCAGTTGGAGGCCGGTCACTAGTGGAGTCCCCCAGGGCTCAGTATTAGTGCACCCTCAGCAAGTTTTCAGACAACACCAAGTTAGGTGCGTGTGTCAATCTGCTTGAGGGTAGGAAGGCTCTGCAGGAGGATCTGGATAGGCTGGACCGATGGGCTGAGGCCAACTGTATGAGGTTAAACAAGGCCAAGTGCCGGGTGCTGCACCTGAGGCGCAACAACCCCAAGCAGCGCTACAGGCTGGGAGATGAGTGGTTAGAAAGTGGCCTGTCAGAGAAGGACCTGGGAGTATTGGTTAATAGTTGGCTGAACATGAGCCAGCAGTGTGCTCTGGCGGCCAAGAAGGCCAACAGCATCCTGGCTTGCATAAACAGGGTGGTCAGCAAGACTAGGGAAGTGATTGTCCCCCTGTACTCGGCTCTGGTGAGGCCGTACCTTGAGTACTGTGTTCAGTTTTGGGCCCCTCACTACAAGAAGGACTTCGAGGTGTTCGAGCGTGTCCAGGGAAGGGGAATAAGCTGGTGAGGGTTCTGGAGTGCAAGTCTTACGAGGAGCGGCTGAGGGAGCTGGGGTTGTTTAGCCTGGAGAAGACGAGACTCAGGGGTGACCTTAACGCTCTCCACAGGTACCTTGAAGGAGGCTGTAGCGAGGTTCCTATTAAGTTCCTACAAAGAACAGTGCTTACACTAAGCCAAGGACTTTTCAGCTCCTCGATCTGTCCTGCCGGCGGGCAGGCTGGGGATGCAGCAAGAGCTGGGAGGGGACAGACCCAGGATAGCTGACCCAAACTGGCCAAAGGGGTATTCCATACCATCTGACATCATGCTTAACAATATATAGGGATGGCTAGCCGGGGTGGGTGGGGGGGTGGCTGCTCAGGGATGAAAACTACCTGAAACTACCTTTCAGGTAGTTGTAGAGAGCAATAAGGTCTCCCCTGAGCCTCCTCTTCTCCAGACTAAACAACCCCAGTTCCCTCCGCCACTCCTCATAAGACTTGCGTTCCAGACCCTTCACCTGCTTTGCTGACCTTCTCTGGACACATTCCAGGGCCTCGATGTCTTTCTTGAAGTGAGGGGCCCAAAAGTGAACACAGTACTTGAGGTGCAGCCTCACCAGAGCAGAGTACTGGGGGATGATCACCTCCCTGATCCTGCTGGTTACAGTATTCCAGGCCCTTGGCCTTCTTGGCCACCTGGGCACACTGCTGGATCATGTTCAGGTGAGCGTCGACCAACACACCCAGATCCTTTTCCTCTGCACAGCTTTCCAGCCACTCTGCCCCAAGCCTGTTGTGGTGCATGGGGTTGTTGAGACCAAAGTTCAGGACCTGGCACTTAGCCATGTTGAACCTCATTCCATTGGCCTCTGCCCATCGAACCAACCTGTCCAGGTGTCCTGGTTTTAGTTAGGATAGAGTTAATTTTCCTACCAGTAGGTCGTAGGGTGCTATGTTTTGGGTTTAGGATGAGGCTAATGTTGATAACACACTGATGTTTTCCTTGTTGCAGAGCAGTGCTTACACTAAGCCAAGGACTTTTCAGCTTCTCGCTCTGTCCTGCCAGTGGGCAGGCTAGGGGTGCAGCAAGAGCTGGGAGGGGACAGCCCCAGGACAGCTGACCCAAACTGGCCAAAGGGGTATTCCATACCATCTGATGTCATGCTAAACAATATATAGGGGTGGCTAGCTGGGGTGGGGCGCCGGTGCTCGGGGATAGGCTGGGCATTGGTCAGTGCGTGGTGAGCAATTGCATTGTGCATCACTTGTTTTGTACATGTTATTATTATTATTTTATTTTCTGTCCTAATAAACTGTCTCTATCTCAACCCACAGGCTTCAGTTTTTCTTGTTTCTCTCCTCCATCCCAGAGAGGGAGGGGGGAGGGTGAGCGAATGGCTGTGTGGTGTTTAGCTGCCGGCCAGGTTAAACCACAACGTTCCTACCCTCCGGCAGATTGACACTTCCCCCCCACTTGGTGTCATCTGCAATCTTACTGAGAGTGCACTCAGTTCCCTCATCCAAATAATCAAGAAATATATTAAAGAGGGTGGGCCCCAACACGGACCCCTGGGGAACACTACTCCTGAACAGTCGCCAGCTGGATTTCACTCCATTCACCACCACTCTCTGGGCCTGGCCATCCAGCTAGTTTTTAACCCAGTAAAGAGTGTACCTGTCCAAGCCATGGGCTGCCAGCTTCTCCAGGAGAATACTGTGGGAGACTGTATCAAAGGCCTTGCTGAAGTCTAGGTAGACTATGTCAACGGCCTTTCCTTCATCCACCAGGCGGGTCACCCAGTCATAGAAGGAGATGAGGTTGCTCAGGCAGGACTTGACTTTCATGAACCCATGTTGACTGGGCCTGATCCCTTGGTTGTCCCGCGTATACTGTGTAATTGCATTCAAGTTGACCTGTTCCATCGCATTTCCTGGCACCTAGGTCAGGCTGACAGGCCTGTAGTTCTCCAGGTCCTCCTTACTACCCTTCTGATAGATGGGCGTCACATTATGAAGTTTCCAGTCATCCAGGACCTCTTTGGATGACCATGATTGCTGATAGATGATGGAAAAAGGCTCGATAATCACATCCACCAACTCCCTCAACACCCTCAGCCCCATGGACTTGTGAAAGTCCAGGTGAAGTAGCAGGTCTCTAACTGTTGCTACCTGAATCGTGGGGGGTTTTTTCTTCTTCCCGTCCCAGACTTCCAGGTTGGGAGGCTGAGTACCCCAAGGACAAGTGGTGTGACTAGTAAAGACAGATGTAAAGAAGGTATTAAGAACCTCACCTTTTTCTTTATCATCAGTAGTCATGTTCCCCACTGCATCCAGGAAAGGATGGAGATTCTTCTTGGCCCTTCTCTTGCCATTAATATATTTATAAAAACTTTTTTCTCTTTTTCTCCCAGAGACTCAGCAAAAGTTCCCTGTTCAACCACGCCGGTCTTCCCTGCTGGCTCATGTTACAGCACAAAGGGACAGTTTGCTCCTGAGCCTTAAGACTTCCTTTCTGAGGAGCGTCCAGCCTTTCTGGACCCCTCTGCCCTTCAGGACTGACTCCCAAGGGACCCTCCCTACCAGCATCCTGAACAGTTCAAAGTCTGCCCTCTGGAAGTCCAAGGTAGCAGTTTTACTTACCCCCCTCCTCCTGACTTCACCAAGAATAGAGAACCATTTCATGGACACTGCCCAAGACAACTCCCAGCCAATCACCACATCTCCCAGCAGTCCTTCTCTGTTCATGAACAGCAAGTCTTGTGGGGCGCCCACTCTGGTAGGCTCACTAACCAGCTGAGTCAAGAAGCTGTCTTCCACGCATTCCAGGAACCTCCTAGACTTCTTCCTCAGGGCTGTGTTGTATTTCCAGCATGTGTCTGGGAAGTTAAAGGCCCCATGAGAACAAGCACTGGCAATCGCGCAACTTCCGTCAGCTTCTTATAGAATGTCTCATCCATCTCTTCATCCTGGTTCAGCAGTCTATAACACACCCCCACCAGGATGTGTCTTGGTGGCCCTTATCCATAGGGACTCTACGTTATCATTCCCAGCCCTGAGCTCAACAACATCAAAACACTCTCTAATATAGAGAGCAACTCCACCCCCCCTCCTTAGTTGCCTGTCCCTTCTGAAGAGCTCCTAGCCATCCATTGCAGCACTCCAGTCGTGGAAGTGGTCCCACCATGTTTCAGTGATGGCAACTAGGTCATAGTTTGCCTGCCACAAAATGGCCTCCAGCTCCGCCTGTTGTCTACGCTGCATGCATTGGTGTAGCTGCACTTCGGTTGCATCATTGCCCTCACCACCAACCCTGGGACTGTTCCCCCAGGCTCATCTCTATCGAGCTTAATTTCCTCCCCATTCCCCTTCTTACCTAGTTTAAAGTCCTCTCAACAAGCCCTGACAGCTCAGAATCACAGAATCATCTAGGTTGGAAGAGACCTCCAAGATCACCTAGTCCAAACTCTGACCTGACACTAGCAAGTCCTCCACTAAACCATATCTCTAAACTCTACATCTAAACGTTTTTTAAAGACCTCCAGGGATGGTGACTCAACCACTTCCCTGGGCAGTCCATTTAAATGCCTAACAACCTTTTTGGTAAAGAAGTTCTTCCTAATACCCAAACTAAACCTCCCCTGGCATAAATTAAGCCCATTCCCCGTTGTCCTATCACCGGGCACATGGGAGAATAGACCAACCCCCACCTCGCTACAGCCTCCTTTAAGGTACCTGTGGAGAGCGTTACGGTCGCCTCTGAGTCTTGTCTTCTCCAGGTTAAACAACCCCAGCTCCCTCAGCTGCTCCTCGTAAGACTTGCACTCCAGAACCCTCACCAGCTTATTCCCCTTCTCTGGACACGCTCAAACACCTCGAAGTCCTTCTTGTAGTGAGGGGCCCAAAACTGAACACAGTACTCAAGGTACGGCCTCACCAGAGCCGAGTACAGGGGGACAATCACTTCCCTAGTCTTGCTGACCACCCTGTTTATGCAAGCCAGGATGCTGTTGGCCTTCTTGGCCGCCAGAGCACACTGCTGGCTCATGTTCAGCCGACTATTAACCAATACTCCCAGGTCCTTCTCTGACAGGCCACTTTCTAACCACTCATCTCCCAGCCTGTAGCACTGCTTGGGGTTGTTGCGCCCCAGGTGCAGCACCCGGCACTTGGCCTTGTTTAACCTCATACAGTTGGCCTCAGCCCATCGGTCCAGCCTATCCAGATCCTCCTGCAGAGCCTTCCTACCCTCAAGCAGATTGACACACGCACCTAACTTGGTGTTGTCTGAAAACTTGCTGAGGGTGCACTCGATCCCCTCATCCAGATCATCGATAAAGATATTGAAGAGAACTGGCCCTAATACTGAGCCCTGGGGGACTCCACTAGTGACCGGCCTCCAACTGGATTTAACTCCATTCACCACGACTCTTTGGGCCCGGCTACCCAGCCAGTTGTTAACCCAACGAAGCATATGCCAGTCCAAGCCAAGAGCAGCCAGTTTCTCAAGGAGAATGCTGTGAGAAATGGTGTCAAAAGCCTTATTGAAGTCAAGGTAGACCACATCCACAGCCTTTCCCTCGTCCACTAAGCCTGTCACTTTGTCATAGAAGGAGATCAGGTTAGTCAAGCAGGACCTGCCTTTCATAAACCCATGCTGACTGGGCCTGATAGCCTGGTTGCCCTGCAAGTGCTGTGTGATGACACTCAAGATAATCTGCTCCATGAGCTTCCCTGGCACTGAAGTCAGACTGACAAGCCTATAGTTTCATGGGTCCACTCTCTGGCCCTCCTTGTAGATGGGCGTCAGGTTTGCTATCTCCCATTCGACTAGGACCTCCCCTGATAGCCAGGACTGCTGATAAATGATGGAAAGCAGCTTGGCCAGCTCTTCCTCCAGTTCTCTCAGTACCCTCCGGTGGATCCCATCTGGCCCCATCGACTTGCGTACATTTAAGTGCTGTAGCAGGTCGCCAACCATTTCCTCGTAGATTATGAGGGCCATATTCTGCTCCTCATCCCCTTCCATCAGCTCAGGGGACTGGGTATCCAGAGAATAACTGGTGTTGCTGCTAAAGACTGAGGCAAAGAAGGCATTAAGCACCTCAGCCTTTTCCTTATCTCTCGTCACTAAGTTTCCCCCCTGCATCCAGTAAAGGATGGAGATTCTCCTTAGTCCTCCTTTTCGTGTTAATGTATCAAACATCAAAACAACATCGAAAGACTCTCTAATATAGAGAGCCACACCACCACCCCTTCTGTGCTGCCTGTCCCTTCTGAAGAGCCTATATCCAATCATTGCAGCACTCCAGTCATGGGAGTGGTCTCAACACTTTTCAGCGATGGCAAACAAGTTGTAGCTTGCTTTCCGCACGATGGCTTCCAGCTCCTCCTGTTTGGTGCCCATGCTGTGTGCATTAGATGTCGATGTCAGACCAGCATGTTATTATTGTCATGTCTCCTGAATGCCCTTCCGGCTTTGTTTAAGGTTAAACACCTACTTAGGAATTCCATCCAGGGATCTGTCCTGTGGCAGGATAGTTATGAGTGGCACAGCGTGTGGGAGGATATGGGCAAGCATCTAGAGCAGTGGGCACCTCCAGTGCTTTGGAAATTCGCCTTTGAACAACTGCAAAATCCTAGAAAACTGGCAGAATGCTTGAAAATGGTGTGTCATCACCCTGGCAATTGCAGAGAGACACAAATCACCCAGGATATGGGCGACTCTATGATCCTATGATTCCAAACTTTTTACTGCATCCACTAGGCAAAATTTCTCATTTAAGATTCCTGTAGTGAGTCTGTATATCCAATGATAGCTCAGCTTCTCTTGTGATGTAAATTATCATAGTTCTAGACGACTTCAATGGATTTGATAATCTATATCTTCCGAGGTTCTGAATCTGAAATCCCTATAATAAAAAGCAGATGCTATTTTAGCTAAGTTGAAAAATGATAAGTGCCTAGTATGTGCCTGAGTGTAGCTATCGTACTACCTGTTACTCTTCTGCCAGCAGACCACTGCATACTTGAGAATTAAAATCCTTTGTCCTAAGTATCATAGAATCATAGAATATCCCAAGTTGGAAGGGATCCATAAGGATCATTGAGTCCAACTCCTGGCTCCACACAGGTCTACCCAAAAATTCTGACCATATGACTAAGAGCACAGTCCAAACCCTTCTTGAACTCTGACAGGCTAGGTGCCGTGACTTCGTCCCTGGGAAGCCTGTTCCAGTGAATGACAACCCTCTCAGTGAAGAACCTTTTCTTGATATCCAGCCTGAACCTCCCCTGTCACAGCTTGACTCCATTGAGTCCTTGGGTCCTATCACTGGTCATTAAAGAGAATAGATTGGCAAACTGGGAGTAACTGGGATTATGTCCTGTATTTTATCAAAAATTAAAGTTGAATAGAGACTACAAAAGTCCTTGACAGCAACTTTGCTGGGAGACCTGAAAGCCAACATTCCCTTGGCAAAGCCAATGAGTTTGTCTGCTAGAAGCTAGCCATATCTTTATACTGACCATGAACATTTTTATAAATCATATCCACGCCTGGCTCAGGCATACTTCATGAGTGCTACCCAGTGGGTTCACCTTCAGTGACTGACAGAAGTTTCTGTACATTCTCATAAACCACCCTCAATAGATCAGTGCGAAAAAGGATGCAATTATTTTTCAGAGCTCAGAGGCTATGGGGGGATCTTATGAATGTGTATAAATATCCAAAGGGAGGGCGGAAAGACGATGGAGCCATGCTTTTTTTCAGTGGTGCCCAGTGCCAGCACAAGAGGCAATGGGCACAAACTGGAACTTCAGAGGTTCCATATAAACATCAGGAAGCACTTCTTTACTGTGCAGGTGATGGAGCACTGGAATTGTTTGCCTAGAGAGGTTGTGGATTCTCCCTCCTTGGAGATCTTCAAAAGCCATCTGGACTTGGTCCTGGGCAACTTAGTCTGGTTGTCCCTGTTTGAGCAGATGATCTCCAGAAGTCTCTTCCAACCTTAACCATTCTGTGATTCTGTGATCTCTAGCTAGCTAGCTAGTGCTTAAGCCCCAAACCCCTCCAATTATGGGGAGGGGGGGGGGGGGGGGGGAGGTGTTGAGTATTTTGAGTATTTTTGCTTTTTCATCCATTGTCAAATTTTCTTAGACATGTGTAAATAAGAATGAGCTATGACTCACCAATCTAAAGAAACTAGGTGTTTACAATCTCAAATTGTGAGAGAATTTGACAGTATGTGTCATGTCCTACTACAGTCGTGGGACTTGGTAAGGGGATCCTAGGTTAGTTGCTTTGGATAATAACTGTGATTATATCACCCAGCAGAGCTTAGTACATGCCAAAGGAACACATTTGCCCTTCATAAGGCCTTTGGAGGTACAAACAAAAGCATGACAAAAATCACCTGTTTCAGAGAATCACAGAATGGAAAAGGTTGGAAGAGACCTTTGAAGATTATCTAGTCCAACCCCTCTGCCAAGCAGGATCACCTAGGGCATATTGTGCAGGATGGCATCCAGGTGGGTTTTGAACATCTCCAGAGAAGGAGACTCTATAACTTCTCTGGGCAACCTGTTCCAGTGCTCTGTCACCCTCACAGTAAAGAAGTGCCCCCTCATATTCAGATGGAACCTCCTGTGCTTCAGTTTGTGCCCACTGCCTCTTATCTTGTCACTGGGCACAACTGAAAAGAGACTGGCTTCAGGTTTGACCGATCTGGTAAAGCAGCATCAAGGGAAGCCAGAGCCAGAATGTCCTTGTTTTTAGATTGGTAGCAAAGATCAAGCAAGAAGTTCCCCAAACTTCTCTTGTACTTCTCAGCCTCCTTTTTTTTTTTTTTTTTTAACCCTCACTGCTGCTTGACCACTGTGCACATTTGCGTGACTCCATCTTACTACAAAGGGACAGCATCCTCTGCCCATCCCAAACTGTGGCTGCTTTCCAGCTCATGTTTTTCATCTTCCTGCCATCTTGTTGCCACTACATGGGAATATATATGTGTATATATAAATATAGATACATAGAGGAAATAATCAGTACAGCCATTTTTACATTTAGTGTATACAGATAATTTGTATGATAAATATTTTGTTTACACAGCCTGTATGTTTAAGTACAGCTTTACTCACTTATGAGAAATGACTATTTCTTCTGCATGTGCTTCAAAATACGCTGCTTACTTTTTGCAATGCTATGATGTGTAGATAATATATGTTATGTGTTGGACACAAATATGGCAACGCTTGTATTATTTGACATGCTGACAAATTGATTTGAATTTATTTGCAGCTAACCAAAGCACCATATCCAAAACCTGGTCTTAATTATGGATATTTATTTTTGTAATTGCTAGAACAAATAGGCAAAAATGAGTTTGGATGCTAAAATATAAAATGAGGTGCAGTACCTGCAACTTCTCGGGTCTAGCCAAAGGATGCCCCAGACACAGAGATATCAGTTGGCTCCAGAACCCCTACAGCAAGGATAAACAAGATAACAGAATGGATAAACAAGAAAATGAACACATTTTTATGTTTATTCAACACCTCTCCATGTAATTATCCCAGCTGTGCATGCAACAACTAAATTTTATGCATAGGAAGTATATCAGAAATAAGAGGACTGGCAGTTAATTAATGTGTCCCTCTACAGTGAATTATCATGTGTTAAGAGCACTAACACTTGTTCTCCTTCAATTCAAATCATACCAGCAGAGGATATTCATAGCCCTGAAAAAGAACAGGCATAGTTTCCTCTGAGTGACAGCTTAGCAAAGTGGAATAGTGATGCAGCTCACACCTTGTCAGCTGGAGAGGAAACTACTTACATTCTGGGAGATATTCAGAGGCAAAGGAAGTCAGCATGAGCTCCTCCCACAAAGACAGTTTTGCAGACTGTCCTTCCTTTTTTTAAAAAAATGTATAAGCTAGGACGCAATCAATTGCTTCTTATTTTGTTAGTCCCATCATCAGTCTATTGAAAACTGAACCCAAAATATTTTACTAAGCTGAATTAGTAGGATTTCCCCTTCAACTGTGAGAGCTTTTATTCTCATTCAGGTCAATAATGGAAATTATAAAAAGCTTTGAAAGGATCACAGGACAGGGGTAATTTGCCAGTGACTGTCTTTGGTTAACTGCAATCCAGAAGGAGAGAACAGATCCCTGGCCCATCTTTCTACTTTTCTTTCCCTTTTCAGATCTTTTTCATGTCATCTGATTTACTAGATTTTGTTATTCTTCCTTGCCACATTACATCCTTATCTGTTCAGTCTTCGTTCTACAAATCCAGAGCCTTATTCCTACCCTCTTACCTTTCTACTGCTAAAATAGCATGTCAGTGCTGGTTTATACCGCCTTAAAAACAAACAAACCAAACCAAAACTAAATAAAACACCACACACAGAGGAAAAACAGCCTAAACAAAAACACAGCCTTTGTTTTCCTTGTGATCCTAGTATTCCCTGTTCTAGCTATCTTGGGTTTAAGTGTCAAGGGCTTGGTAGCAGGGGGCCTCTGCAAGGGTGGCCTCTGTGAGAAGAGTCCAGAAGCTGTCCCATGTCAGATAACAGTCAGTTTCAGCCAGCTCAAAAAGCAAACCACTGCTGGACAAAGCTGAGCCAATGAGTGATGCTGGTTGCACCTCTGTGATAACATATTTAAGAAAGGGAAAAAATGCTATTCAACAACAGTTGGGAGGAATGACAAACAGCCCTTCAGACACCAAAGTCAGTGAAGAAGGAAGGGGAGGAGGTGCTCCAGGTGTTGGAACAGAAGTTCCCCTGCAGCCCATGGAGAGGACCATGGTGGAGCAGGTTGTACCCCTGCAGCCCATGGTGTAACACCAAGGAGCACATTTCTATGCTGCAGCCTGTGGATGAGTTCACGGTGCAGCAGGTGGATCTGGTCTGAAGGAGGCTGTGGCCTATGGGGATTCCCCACTGGAGCAGGCTCTGAGCCAGACCTCCAGCCTGTGGAGAGGAGCCCACACAGGAGCAGGTGATCTGGCAGGAGCTGCCGCCTGTAGGGGACCCATGTTGGAGCAGTTCTTGAAGTGCTGCTACCTGTGGTGTGAAATGTGTTAATTTGATTCGTGTCAGTACGGAACAATACTAGGGTCGCAAGATGAAATATAACCACCTATTTAAGAAAAACAGAGTGTCTAGTGCACGTAGTTATTGTATCATGCAAACGAAGGGTCCAGGAATTTGTGTAAATAGAGCGTTTGAAGGGCGAACATTGAGACTCTAGTCTGGGAGATAAGAGGACCAAGGAGATTTTTTAGGAAACTGCTGACTTTTGCATGGGACGCTGCCCAAGCCTCTGATATCTGGCAAAGAGATCCACCAAATAAGGAGAAAGGGGGAGTTGAAGGACGACCGAAGGACAAAGCCTGGGAGGAAGACTATGAGCCTTCAGCACAAGAGACCCGCAGAAACACCACCAGAGACTGATACGCATGCGTCCAGAGAGGGTTTGGATTCTGGGAACTAATTATAATAACCCTGCCTTTTCTTGGAATAGTGATGAATATGTATTAGTCTAGGAGCATAAAAATCAGCCACCTGATGTAATAGGTGTGCATCTTGGTGGAGCAGAGACTCCCGGCACACCCAGCACTGTTTGCTTGCCTCTATTCGCTTAATAAATTACAGACTTTAATTATAATCCTATTTGGGACTCAGTCATTTCGAACATTCGAACGAAGACGACGGAGTCGTAAGTATTTAAGGAGTATACTGTTCGGTTGGGTGGGATTCGGTTGCCTGTGTGTTTAAGAGTGTGACTGAGACGGAACTTAGTTCCGAAGCGAGTGCAGAGGTCTTCTAACCGCGGCTCCAATCTCCCGCAAGGGACTTGGCCAGTGAAGGACCGAAGCGATTCCTATAGGATTCGTGGGTGGGTGATAGGTCCTAAACCCCCTCCAAGACACTCTTACTAGGTAACCAAGGGCTGTAGGAATTGCCACAGTAAAATTCCTAGATGGGTCAGACAAAAGTGAAGACCCGGGACCAGAGAAAAGGGAGCAAATTAAAAATGGTTTAGTACTATATGATAGAATGGCCAAATCAGGATATCCAATAATTAATAAGGACCTAGAACCTGTGGAATCGGGACCTTTGAGTCCATCATGGTCAGCTCAGGCTTGTGAGCTGTATGCTCTATGTAGAGCCCTGGAACTATTAAAGGGGAAAAAGTGGGGCTATATTTACAGCACGTTGAACTGAATGAACTCCCCATGCCTGAATCACCACCAGAAAGCAGTGTTGTACAACAAAAACTGGAAATTTCTCCAAAGATGTTGCCATTAAATTAATAATATTGATTACTAAAATATAATTAATAAAAAGTACTCATCTCTTGCCATGAAATACTGTTACTATTAAACTTTATGTTCTAGTTTGGAGACAAAAAGGAATGTAGTTAAAGCATGAGCATGTGACTGTCTGTTTCCTTAAGGTGGTGAGCTTTAATTCTATTCATGCTAAGTCTCAATGAGGCATCCATGTGGACCCATTCATTTTAATGTTGTAAAATCATGGGTCAGATGGTTCAAAGCCTTAATGTAACTGTACTCAAGTAGGGGAAAGGTGAATTGGTATCATTTATTTTAAAAAGTCATATGGTGAATATGTTTGTTTTTTAAGTTTGTACTAATATAAAAATCACATGAGCACGCTTGCTGAACAGTAAAAGTTATTTTTATGTAAGTGCATTTACTCTATTTTTGAACAAACAGAAGTATCAAATACTTGTTTAAATATTAAGTGGGTGTTTTGAGCCTACATAATTAATATTGGCTCTAAAACTCTGCTTGCATAAGTACCATTTATTATACCACTATATTTCTGATGTTTGCATGATCATAAAAGGACCTCAAAGCTTGAACACACAGACTGAAATATAAGCTGATAGCCTTGAATACGTCAGTGTGCTATATAGTGGCCTTTGAGGACTGTCATGATAACCTTTCTACATTACAAAGCTAATGTTTTAGTCCTAAATTTTCAGGACCCCTTAGTACAGAAAAAGCTTTATACAATTACTGATGTGAATTTCTCTTAAAATGTATATTTTTGTGTCCAGTTGTATTATTTAAGTGTTCCTTTGTATCAATTCATGTAAGCTTCTGTTGTGGTTTAACCGGCCGGCAGGTAAACACCACACAGCCGTTCGCTCACCCTCGCCCCCCCCTCCTCTGGGATAGGGGAGAGAAACGAGAAAAACTGCGGCCTGTGGGTTGAGATAGAGACAGTTTATTGGGACAGAAAATAAAATAATAATGATGATGTGTACGGAGTGGATGATGCACGGTGCAGCTGCTTGCTACCCGCTGACCGATGCCTAGCCTGTCCCCAGGCGGCTGCCCCCCCCCTTCACCCCAGCCCCAGCTAGCCACCCCTATACATTGTTCAGCATGACGTCAGATGGTATGGAATACCCCTTTGGCCAGTTTGGGTCAGCTGTCCTGGGTCTGTCCCCTCCCAGCTCCTGCTGCACCCCCAGCTTGCCCGCTGGCAGGACAGAGCGAGGAGCTGAAAAGTCCTTGGCTTAGTGTAAGCACTGCTCTGCAACAAGGAAAACATCAGTGTGTTATCAACATTAGTCTCATCCTAAATCCAAAACATAGCACCCTACCAGCTACTGGGAGGAAAATTAACTCTCTCCTAACTAAAACCAGGACAGCTTCTAAAATAAAGAAGGGGGACTAGGGGTCTAGGAAAAAGGTCTATCTAGGAAAAGATAGATAAAGCATGCTATGTTCTTAAATTTTTTAAATCGATGGACAGAGGAAGGTCTTTGCATCTGTCCGTGCAAGAGAAAAGGCAACAGACAGATGTAGGAGACAGATCTGGAAGAAACTCAGTTAAAGAAAGAGCACAAGGCATGGCAAAATAAATAAATAAAAATAAAAAATTACAGCACCAATTATTGGGAAGGGCCCTACACTCTAATAACTTGGGACTGAAGTTGTGCTTGTGTTTTAACTGAAGCTGGTCCTAGATGGTTGTCAGCACCATGAGTCCGTCCGGCCATCTCATCATCTGCCTTAACATGATCACAGCACCCTCCTCTGTGGTTTGGACTCCAGCTCAAACAAAAAACAGCGTCTGGAAGGGTCCTGCTGGCATATGCAGGACCCACAAACAAGGACTCGAGGAGTTAGAGGGGCAGCCGGGGCCCCCCCTGGCTGGGCAGCACTCAGTGCCTGCCTCTCCCAGGGATGTGGTCACAAAGTTTGTTAAAGATAGAATTAGTATGCCTGGTAGTTTTTTTCTGTGTTTTAGTATGTGTTAATCGCGCTTTTTTATGTTAAAGAAGGGGGAGATGTGGGAGTGTGGCCATGGGGGTCGACCAGCCCCATGGTTGGTGATAACATCAGGAATGTAAAGAGTTTAGAGGAGGGAACAAAGAGGGGTGATTTAGGAGATGCCTTGCTGTCTTAGTTGCTTGTTCTCCAGCCGTTGGGGCACGGAAAGGTGGTAAAAATGTTCTTAGAACACTTAATACCTAGATATGGGATAATCCAGTATATTGGTTCTGATCAGGGCACACACTTTATTTCTAAAATAATAAAATTATTATGTCAATCATTAGATATTCAGTGGGAGTACCACACTCCGTGGCACCTACAAAGCTCGGGAAAAGTAGAAAGAATAAATCAAACAATAAAACAACAATTGGCTAAGTTAATTGTGGAGCTATGTTTAAATGAGAAGGGGCATGATTTAATTACAAGTGCGCAACTCAGGCCTTGAAGTACTGTGAAGATAATGTAGGCCCAGGGCTGATAACCTTGAGTGATGTTATAGCTAAAATATGCGGAACTATGTTTGGGAGGAGAGATGGCACCATTGTACCAATTATATTAGTGCTAGAGACATGTGCATAGAGAAGCTAGACCAATTATAAGTTGTTGCCTGCGCATGCTGTAGGGGTAGCATATATATACCTTGCTAGAAAGCTTATCTCCCCTCTGGGAAGGACCCTTTCTTGCTTTATTAACAAGAAAACAGCTGATATTTATTAACTGTTATCTATTAACTGTTATCTATTAGTTGTTATCTATTAGCTGTTATTTATTAATTAGAATCCTATGTGGGACTCAGTCATTTATCACAGTAGGAAGCCCACATAGGATCAGTTTGAGAAGGACTGCATCCTAAGGGAGGGTCCCTGCATTGGAGCTGGGGAGGGACCCTACATTGGAGTGACTGTGGAAGAACAGCAGAGATGAAGCATGTGACCGCAACCCCCCTTCCCTGTTCCCCTGTGCTGCTCGGAGGGAGGCCGTAGAAGAGGGTGTACTGCGTTCAGTTTTGGGCCCCTCACCACAAGAAGGACATTGAGGTACTGCAACGTGTCCAAAGAAGGCCAACGAAGCTGGTGAAGGGTCTGGAACACAATCTTATGAGGAGTGGTTGAGGGAGCTGGGGTTATTTAGCCAAGAGAAGAGGAGGCTCAGGGGAGACCTTATTGCTCTCTACAGGTACCTAAGCGGAGGTTGTAGTGGGGTGGGTCTCGTCTCCTAAGCAACAAGCAATAGGGCAAGAGGAAATGGCCTCAACTTGTGCCAGGGGAAGTTTAAGTTTGAAAAAATATTTTAAAATTCCACCAAAAGATCTGCTCCGAGGAGGGATATTCATGAGTGACATGGAGTGTGGGAGGATATTGGCAGCCACCTAGAAGAGTGGGTGCCCTTCTCCCATATGCATTGTATCCTCAAGGAGAAAAATGAAGTGTAATTATTACTAGTTTCTGAGAGATGGTTCCTGAAGTACTGAGATGCTAGTAATACTGAGTGTTGTGGTGGTTTTACCTTGCTGGGCAGCTGAACTCCACCATAGCTGCTCTCTCATTCCCCCTCCTCAAAAGAAAACAGAAAATATGATGAAAAGGGCTCAACAGTTGAGATGAGGACAGGGAGTTCACTCAGGAAAACAGACTCAACATAGCGTAATAAATATTGTATAATAAGTTTGTTAATCAAACTAGTGGGCGATCTTGTGGGGGCTGTGACAACCCTGTATAGCTGGAAAGTTTCCAGCTGCAAATCTTGATAAGAACGTGTAGTGCTTGCTCAGCAAGATCGCAACCCGCAACGCAGAGGAAGATTACAGCGTTCATCGTCACGACCACCAGGGGGCCGGAGACGACCCCTTAGCAACAGTACGCGCAACCGCAGGACATACCAGAATATGCCACCTACACCCGGAACAACCAAGCTATAAAAAGGGGGACTCTGGTGGGGGTGAGGTGCATGCTGTTGGTGGAGCAGAGACTCCTCAGCCGCCCAGCACTGTTTTGCCTGCTTGATCGCTTGCTGAAATAAATTCTATTCTGATAAACAATATTCTGGATTGGCTATTATAATTTATCATAGACACTTAAAACAATTTGGTGCCGTGACTTGGATACAGGATAATTGGGTCGGGGATCTGAGCTTGAGGGGGGTGCCTGTCCTGGTTTCAGTTAGGACAGAGTTATTTTTCCTCCTAGTAGCTGGTAGGGTGCTATGTTTTGGATTAGGATGAGAAGAGTGCTGATAACATGCTGATGTTTTAATTGCTGCAGAGCAATGCTTACACTAAGCCAAGGACTTTTCAGCTTCTCACTCTGTCCTGCCAGCGGGCAGGCTGGGGGTGCAGCAAGAGCTGGGAGGGGACAGACCCAGGACAGCTGACCCAAACTGGCCAAAGGGGTATTCCATACCATCTGACGTCATGCTGAACAATATATAGGGGTGGCTAGCCAGGGTGGGGGGCCGGCTGCTCAGGGTTGGGCTGAGCATCGGTCAGCGGGTGGTGAGCAATTGCATTGTGCATCACTTGTTTGTACATATTGTTATTATTATTGTTATTATTTTCTATCTTAATAAACTGTCTTTATCTCAACCCACAGGCTTCACTTTCCTGTTTCTCTCCCCCCATCCCAGAGAGGGAGGGGGGAGGGTGAGCGAACAGCTGTGTGGTGTTTAGCTGCCAGCCAGGTTAAACTACAACAGCGCTCCATCTTCCGATGGCCCTCAGGTGACTGATCCGTCTTCCAAAACCTGTAAATCCGAACCCTAAATTCGGGCAAGCAGGGTAAAGAATCCTGTGGTACCCCATAATTTCTGTGCACGAAGATCCGAACGAAGACTCAGGATCGAGTAAGTATCGGTGCGTGGTTCCATTTGGTCGGGGTGGGTTTCCTGAAGTGCGATTGAATGAGATGTTCCTGGGGAGCGAAGTGAGTGTGGACCCTCCTGTAGTGCGGTTCCCATTGCCCGTGAGGGCGTGGGCCACGAACGAGGGGAGTGTGTGTGTGAGTGCACGGAATGCATGGGGCAGAAGAAAAGCAAGCCTTCTGACCCCATGGGTGGCCCTAAGGTGGGGTTGCCCGCTATACCGTCAGAAAGTCCCTTAAGGTTGATGATTGCCCGCTGGGATGACTGGCCTTCGAGACAAGGCAATGTGAAATGTGTCCATTTGATTCGTGTCGTGTATGAAACAATGCTAGGGCAGCATGATGAAATGTAACTTTCTATCTAAGAAAAACAGGGTGATTAGTGTACATAGTTCTTGTGCTGTGCAAAATAAGAGTCTAGCAATTCGTGTAAATAGAGGGCTTGAAGGACGAACACTGAGACTCAAGTCTGGGAGATAAGAGGACCAAGGAGTTTTTTTTGGAAACTACTGACTTCTGCATGAGATGCTGCCCAAGCTTCTGATGTCTGGCAAAGGGATCCACCAAATAAGGAGAAAGGGGGAGTTGAAGGATGACCGAAGGACAAAGCCTGGGAGGAAGACTACGAGCCTTCAGCACAAGAGACCCCCAGAAAGACCACCAGAGACTGATACGCATGCGTCCAGAGAGGGTTTGGATTCTGGGAACTAATTATAATAACCCTGCCTTTTCTAGGAATAGTGATGAATATGTATTAGTCTAGGAGCATAAAAATCAGCCTCCTGATGTAACAGGTGTGCATCTTGGTGGAGCAGAGACTCCCGGTGCACCCAGCGCTGTTTGCTTGCCTCTATTCGCTTAATAAATTACAAACTTTAATTTTAATCCTATTTGGGACTCAGTCATTTATCACAGCAAGATGAGAGAAAAGATGGTATATTACTGTATACAGGTGTGGGGAGGGAAACAAATAAGAGGAGATCACCTATAGTGGCCTGTTTTTGGGTCCTTTGAGGATTGGGTTTGCCAAGCTCCAAATATATATGTGAATTCCAAGGAACCTTTCAGTTTAGAGGAAAGCGAATATGCCAGCTTATGGATAAGATCAGATACCCGGACTTAGGTATTTACCCTAAAGGAAAAGGGTCAAGAGAATCCCAGAAGGAAAACTAAGAGTCTTGAGGACCGCCCCCCTTGTCCCCTCCTCCCTATGTCCCTCCCGCTCCTGCACTGGACCCTATCCCTTCTCCTTCTCCCCCCCACATCTTCCAAACACTCCGGACCCGACCTGGACTCCCTCAGTTCCCTTGGAGAAAATCGAAGAGTAACTAGGAGTAGGAAAAAGGGGCAGTCAGAAGGAGGGCTTTACCCCCTAAGAGAAATAGATATGGGAGGGCCACAGCGAGGAACGGGGTTCGTGTCTGTTACCCTGAGTTCAGGAGATGTGAGGGAATTTAAGAAGGAAATGGGGAATCTTTTGGAGGATCCCCTGGGAGTGTCTGAAAGGCTGGACCAGTTCCTGGGTCCTACTGTATACACCTGGGAAGAGTTGCAGGCAATATTAGGTATACTATTCACAATGGAAGAGAGGGAAATGATTCAGAGGGCAGGCATGAGAGTTTGGGATCAACAACACCAACATGGTCCCGGCACAGATATAAAATGGCCATTACAATGACCGAACTGGGACAACCAGAATTATGAACATAGGACCCTGTGGTGGTTTAACCCAGCCGGTAGCTAAACACCACACAGCCGTTCGCTCACCCTCCCCCCTCCCTCTCTGGGATGGGGGAGAGAAACGGGAAAGTGAAGCCTGTGGGTTGAGATAAAGACAGTTTATTAAGATAGGAAATAATAATAATAATAATAATAATAATACATACATACAAAGAAGTGATGCACAATGCAATTGCTCACCACCCGCTGACCGATGCCCAGCACAATCCCGAGAGCTGGCCCCCCACCC
This sequence comes from Heteronetta atricapilla, assembly GCA_011075105.1. Lineage (NCBI taxonomy): Eukaryota > Metazoa > Chordata > Aves > Anseriformes > Anatidae > Heteronetta > Heteronetta atricapilla. Next base: position 57,060 of record MU014132.1, read on the forward strand.
TGGCTAGCCACCCCTATATATTGTTCAGCATGACGTCAGATGGTATGGAATACCCCTTTGGCCAGTTTGAGTCAGCTGTCCTGGGTCTGTCCCCTCCCAGCTCTTGCTGCCCCCCAGCCTGCCCGCTGGCAAGACAGAGCGAGGAGCTGAAAAGTCCTTGGCTTAGTGTAAGCACTGCTTTGCAGCAATTAAAACATCAGCATGTTATCAGCACTCTTCTCATCCTAATCCAAAACATAGCACCCTACCAGCTACTAGGAGGAAAAATAACTCTGTCCTAACTGAAACCAGGACATATATCCACCCCTTATTCCATACCATTTATGTCATGCTCAGGTTACACTCTTTCCAATACATTCTAGTTAATCACTATTTTCATCTATGGTAGTAATGACACACAATGATTATATAATAATTGACATAATACAACTCAACTCATGGGCTATTCTCACCCAGTATTAAATCCCCTTGAGGTACACAACGGACCTCCCCATTCTTTTGCATTACCCACCAAGTGCATCCAGGTCCTTGAGCAAAAACAATCCCACGGATGGGTTTGCGTTTTCCTGGGGCAAGAGTAGCCCAGACTGTTTTACCCAGCATGTTTCTTACATGCACTACAGGAACTTTATCCCCTTCTACTGAACGTAGCAGGTTTGATTGGGCTGGTCCAGCTCGGTTGGCAGATCCCCTAGTATTGACTAACCAGGTGGCCTCTGCCAAATGTGTATCCCAATTTCTGAATGTCCCAGCACCCATTGCCAGGCCTCTCCATATTTATATTTCAGCCATCGTCCTCCATACCAAAGAGGCTTTGACCCTTTGGCTTGCTTGATTGCAGCACATGTTTCACAATCATGAATAACCTGTGCTATAGTGTCCATGGTCAGGTCCACCCCTCGATCACGAGCCCATCTGTATATTGCATCTCTTCCTTGGTGGCCTGAGGTGTCATGGGCCCATCGGGCTATAAATAATTCACCCTTATGTTGCCAGTCCAGGTCCACCTGAGCCACATCAATCTTAGCAGCCTGATCCACCTGCTGGTTGTTTTGATGTTCTTCAGTAGCCCGATTCTTGGGCACATGAGCATCTACGTGGCATACCTTTACAGCCAGGTTCTCCACCCGGGCAGCAATATCTTGCCACAACGCAGCAGCCCAGATGGGTTTGCCCCTGCGCTGCCAGTTGTTCTGTTTCCATTGCTGTAACCACCCCCACAGGGCATTTGCTACCATCCACGAATCAGTGTACAGGTAGAGAACTGGCCACTTTTCTCGTTCAGCAATATCTAAAGCCAGCTGGATGGCTTTCACTTCTGCAAATTGACTCGATTCAGCTTCTCCCTCAGCAGCTTCTGCAACTTGTCTTGTAGGACTCCATACAGCAGCTTTCCATCTCCGATGCTTTCCTACAATGCGACAGGACCCATCAGTGAACAGGGCATATCTCCTCTCATTTTCTGGTAGCTCGTTGTACAGTGGGGCTTCTTCAGCATGGATCACCTCCTCCTCTGATGACATCCCAAAGTATTTGCCTTCTGGCCAGTCCATAATCACTTCCAAGATTCCTGGATGACTGGGGTTTCCTATTCGAGCCCGCTGAGTAATCAGTGCAACCCACTTGCTCCATGTAGCATCAGTTGCATGATGTGTAGAGGGGACCCTTCCTTTGAACATCCAGCCCAGTACTGGCAGTCGGGGTGCCAGGAGGAATTGTGCTTCAGTACCGACCACTTCTGAAGCAGACCAAACTCCTTCATATGCTGCCAGAATCTCCTTTTCGGTTGGAGTGTAGCGGGCCTCAGATCCACTGTACCCCCGACTCCAAAACCCTAGGGGTCGACCTCGAGTTTCCCCAGGTTCTTTCTGCCAGAGGCTCCAGGTGGGGCCATTCTCCCCGGCTGCGGTGTAGAGCACATTCTTTACATCTGGTCCTGTTCGGACTGGCCCCAGGGCTACTGCATGAACTATTTCCTGCTTAATTTGTTCAAAGGCTTGTCGTTGCTCAGGGCCCCATTCAAAATCATTCTTCTTACGGGTTACTTGGTAGAGTGGGTTTACAATCAGACTGTAATTTGGAATGTGCATTCTCCAAAACCCCACGACACCTAGGAAAGTTTGTGTTTCCTTTTTGCTAGTTGGTGGAGATATAGCTGTTATTTTGTTGATCACATCCATTGGGATTTGACGACGTCCATCTTGCCATTTTATTCCTAAAATCTGGATCTCTCGTGCAGGTCCTTCATTTTGTTTTATGGCAAAACCAGCCTTCAGAAGGATTTGGATTATTT
>JAACYQ010019715.1:0-11727 GCA_011075105.1 Heteronetta atricapilla
TTAAGTTGAGCCAGGGGAGTTTTAGGTTAGATGTTAGGAAGAACTTCTTCACTGAAAGGGTTGTGAGGCACTGGAACAGGCTGCCCAGGGAAGTGGTGGAGTCACCATCCCTGGAAGTCTTCAAAAGACGCTTAGATGTAGAGCTTAGGGATATGGTTTAGTGGTGGGCTGTTAGCGTTAGGTTGGAGGTTGGACTCGATGACCTTGAGGTCTCTTCCAACCTGGAAATTCTGTGATAAGGTTTCTGTGATGATAGGGGATGTGATACACCCACTCGATACCATGTTCTTTGGCCCAAGTGTCTATAAGGTTGTTTCGGAAATGAGCCCCATTGTCTGACTCAATTCTTTCTGGGGTGCCATGATGCCATAGGACTTGTTTTTCAAGGGCCAGGATAGTGTTTCGGGCGGTGGCGTGGGGCACAGGATATGTTTCCAGCCATCCGGTGGTTGCTTCCACCATTGTAAGTACGTGGCGCTTGCCGTTGCGGGTTTGAGGGAGTGTGATGTAATCAATCTGCCAGGCCTCTCCATATTTATATTTCAGTCATTGTCCTCCATTCCAAAGAGGCTTTGACCGTTTGGCTTGCTTGATTGCAGCACATGTTTCACAAGCATGAATAACTGTGCTATAGTGTCCACGGTCAGGTCCACCCCTCGATCACGAGCCCATCTGTATGTTGCATCTCTTCCTTGATGGCCTGAGGTGTCATGGGCCCGTCGGGCTATAAATAATTCACCCTTATGGTGCCAGTCCAGGTCCACCTGAGCCACTTCAATCTTAGCAGCCTGATCCACCTGCTGGTTGTTTTGATGTTCTTCAGTAGCCCGATTCTTGGGCGCTTGAGCATCTACGTGGCGTACCTGTACGACCAGGTTCTCTACCCGGGCAGCAATATCTTGCCACAACGCAGCAGCCCAGATGGGTTTGCCCCTGCACTGCCAGTTGTTCTGTTTCCATTGCTGTAACCACCCCCACAGGGCATTTTCTACCATCCACGAATCAGTGTACAGGTAGAGAACTGGCCACTTTTCTCGTTCAGCAATATCTAAAGCCAGCTGGATGGCTTTCACTTCTGCAAATTGACTCGATTCACCTTCTCCCTCAGCAGCTTCTGCAACTTGCCGTGTAGGACTCCATACAGCAGCTTTCCATCTCCAATGCTTTCCCACAATGCGACAGGACCCATCGGTGAACAGGGCCTATCTCCTCTCATTTTCTAGTAGCTCGTTGTACAGTGGGGCTTCTTTAGCACGGACCACCTCCTCCTCTGATGACATCTCAAAGTATTTGCTTTCTGGCCAGTCCGTAATCACTTCCAAGATTCCTGGACGACTGGGGTTTCCTATTTGAGCCCGCTGGGTAATCAGTGCAACCCACTTGCTCCATGTAGCATCAGTTGCATGATGTGTAGAGGGGACCCTTTCTTTGAACATCCAGCCCAGTACTGGCAGTCGGGGTGCCAGGAGGAGCTGTGCTTCAGTACCGACCACTTCCGAAGCAGATCGAACTCCTTCATATGCTGCCAATATCTCCTTTTCGGTCGGAGCGTAGCGGGCCTCAGATCCTCTGTATCCCCGACTCCAAAACCCTAGGGGTCGACCTCGAGTTTCCCCAGGTTCTTCCTGCCGGAGGCTCCAGGTGGGGCCATTCTCCCCGGCTGCGGTGTAGAGCACATTCTTTGCATCTGGTCCTTTTCGGACTGGCCCCAGGGCTACTGCATGAACTATTTCCTGCTTAATTTGTTCAAAGGCTTGTCGTTGCTCAGGGCCCCATTCAAAATCATTCTTCTTACGGGTTACTTGGTAGAGCGGGTTTACAATCAGACTGTAATTTGGAATGTGCATTCTCCAAAACCCCACGACACCTGGGAAAGTTTGTTTCCTTTCTACTAGTTGGTGGAGACATAGCTGTTATTTTGTTGATCACATCCATTGGGATTTGACGACGTCCATCTTGCCATTTTATTCCTAAAAACTGGATCTCTCGTGCAGGTCCTTTAACTTTATTTTGTTTTACGGCAAAACCAGCCTTCAGAAGGATTTGGATTATTCCCTTTCTCAAAAACTTCCTCTGCTGTGCCACCCCACACAATGATGTCATCGATGTACTGCAGATGTTCAGGAGCTTCCCCCTGCTCCAGCGCAGACTGGATCAATCCATGGCAAATGGTAGGGCTGTGTTTCCACCCCTGGGGCAGCCGATTCCACGTATATTGGACTCCCCTCCAAGTAAAGGCAAACTGTGGCCTGCACTCTGCTGCTAGAGGGATGGAGAAAAATGCATTAGCGATATCAATTGTGGCGTACCACTTGGCTGCCTTTGATTCCAGTTCGTACTGGAGTTCTAGCATGTCCGGCACTGCAGCACTCAGTGGTGGTGTGACTTCGTTCAGGCCACGATAGTCCACCGTTAGTCTCCAGTCACCATTAGATTTTCGCACTGGCCATATGGGACTATTAAAAGGTGAATGAGTCTTGCTGATCGCTCCTTGGCTCTCCAGTTGACGAATTAGCTCATGGATGGGAATCAGGGAGTCTCGGTTGGTGCGATATTGCCGCTGGTGCACAGTTGTGGTAGCGATTGGCACTGGTTGTTCTTTGACCCTCAGCAACCCCACAACAAAAGGGTCCTCTGAGAGACCGGGTAGACAACTGTTTAATGCCCTCTGTCTCTAAGGCAGCTATGCCAAAAGCCCAGCGGAACCCTTTTGTGTCCTTGAAAAATCCTCTCCTGAGATAGTCTATGCCAAGGATGCACGGAGCATCCGGGCCAGTCACAATAGGGTGTTTTTGCCACTCATTCCCAGTTAGACTCACTTCAGCCTCCAATACAGATAACTGCTGGGATCGCCCCGTCACTCCATGAATACTGATGGGCTCTGTCCCTTCATAGGTTGATGGCATTAGAGTACATTGTGCACCGGTGTCTACTAAAGCTTTATACTTCTGTGCGTCTGACGTGCCAGGCCATCGAATCCACACAGTCCAATAAACTCGATTGTCCCTTTCCTCCCCCTGGCTGGAGGCAGGGCCCCTCTAATCCTGGTCAGGATCTTCATTCCGGTGTTTAAGGGACTGCCTGCTGGAAGTTGGAGCAGCAAACTTTTCAGGGAACCCCTTTTTTCCCGCTTGTTTTCTTTTGCAACTCACGTACCCGTGCCTCTAGGGTCGCGGCGGATTTTCCATCCCATTTTCTCACGTCCTCTCCATGGTCACGTAGGTAAAACCACAGGATAGCATGAGGTGTGTATCCACCATATCGTCTTCCTTGCACAGATGAGCGCTTACCCCTAACAGCTGAGACACTGGTTCATTCAGGTGGGGAGGAAAATAACCTCTCTTCAAGTTGGTGGACCTTTTCAGAAAGTTTCTCCAAAGTATTCTCTTTTAGTTGGTGGACACTTTCAGAAAGTTTATCCACAGCCGAGACACAGGCCTGTAGGGAAGAGGAGAGACTTTCTTCGTACTGCCGGAGTTGTTTAACCACATCACCCACTGAGGGTTCATCATCCTCTTTCCAGGCCATTATTGCCAATGAGCTGGCATATGACGATGGTGCACTCCGTACAAACTTCCGCCACATGGGTCGTGTACGCTTGACTTCATCTGGCTCTACGGGTATTTGTCCACTGTCCGGGTCGGCATAAATCACCTCCCGTACGGCTAATTCCCTCAGGTACTGGATTCCCTTCTCCATAGCGGTCCACTTGCCTGGCAGACATACAAGTTCTTCCTTGTAGGGATACCTTTCCCTAACAGCGTACAGGATACGCCTCCAGAGGCTGTAGGATCGTACTCCTTCTCCAATTGCTTTGCCAATGCCTGCGTCTCTAGCAAGGGATCCCAGCCGACTGGCTTCCCTGCCCTCTAAATCCACATAATTGGCTCCGGTATCCCAGCACCGGAGCAGCCAGGTGACAAGCTGCTCACCTATGCAGCGACCAAAATCTTTTTGCACATCTCATAGCTCACACTGGTATAGGTTTCGGGTAGTTACTGTTGATTTTTTGACATCCTCATCTTTGTCCTCCTGCATCCCTGATGGCCCAGCCTTTGTCTTCTCCATACCTAGACCTAGCAGAAGACTCTGCGTTCTAAACGACCTGAGTCTCTATAACTTCTTTTCACCTCGTCTACAGGGGCAACTTATACTGCAACATCTCGTTTCTCTGACCCAGCCACAGGAGGTGGAGCGGCTGCAGGGGCTGGAGCAGCTGCAGGGTCCATCGTAGGGCTTGGTGTGGCCGTTGGGCCTGTCACAGGACTTGCAGTGGCCACAGGGTCTGCCACTAGGTTGATAGTAGCATCAATTGCAGCTCGATAGGCATAGGCCAGGCCCCAGCACACTACAGTGAGTTGGGTCACTTTGGAACTGCCAGAGTCATCACCCTCTTTTTTCAAGCATTCTGCCAGGTTTGGAGGATTTTGTAGTTGTTCAGGGGTGAATTTCCAAACCATCGCAGGTGCCCACTGCTCTAGAAGCCTGCCCATATCCTCCCACACTCCCTGCCACTCACAACTGTGCCGCCTCAGGACAGATCTCTGGATGAGATTCCTAAGTACTTGTTTAACCTTAAACAGAACCTGAAGTGCATTCAGGAGACATAACAAGAACATGCTGGTCTGAGTATCCCAAGGATGCTCTGTCCTAACTGAAACCAGGACAGGATCACACAGGACATCTCTTTGGAGGCCAGTAACTAGTAGTGACATAGAAATTAAAGGAATGGGTGATACTGCAGAAGGCTGTTTTATCATCTCTCTGCCCCTGCTCCCCGTGGGGTCCCTCCCCCCCGATGCCGTCCTTCCCAAACTGAGCCTGCAGGGGCTGCCCACAGGCAGCAGCTCTTCAAGAACTGCTCCCACACGGCTCCGTCCCATGGGGTCCACCCCTCCCCCAGGAGCAAGCTGCTCCAGCACGGGTCCCCCACGGGCTGCTGGCAGCTCCCCCCAGCCCCACTGCTCCTTCGTGGGCTCCTCTCCACGGGCTGCAGCACCTGGTGGCCAGGAAGGCCAAGGGCATCCTGGCGTGCATTAAAAGGAGCACGACCAACAGGTCAAGGGAGGTGATCCTCCCCCTCTACTCTGCCCTGGTCAGGCCTCAGCTGGAGTACTGTGTCCAGTTCTGGGCTCCCCAGTACAAAAATGACAGGGATCTCCTGGAGAGGGAGAGTCCAGCGGAGGGGCAAAAAGATGATACGGGGCCTGGAGCATCTCCGGTATGAGAAAAGGCTGAGGGACCTGGGCCTGTTCAGCCTGGAGAAAAGAAGACTGAGGGGGGATCTTATCAGTGTTTGCAAGTGTCTGAAGTGTGGGTGACGCAGGGATTTGGCCAACCTCTTTTCAGTGGTTGGTGGGGACAGGACAAGGGGCAATGCCCACAACATGGAGCACAGCAAGTTCTGCACCAACAGGCGAAAGAACTTCACGGTGAGGGTGACAGAGCACTGGAACAGGCTGCCCAGGGAGGTTGTGGAGTCTCCTCTGGAGATATTCAGGGCCCGTCTGGATGCCTACGTGGGAAACCTGCTCTAGGGAACCTGCTTTGGCAGGGGGTTGGACCCGATGTCCTCTCGAGGTCCCTTCCAACCCCTGCAGTTCTGGGATTCTGTGAAACCAACATGGGTACGGACAGCAGCGATGTCTGCACTGTGAATAACAGAGACTCTTTCAGTGACACGTCTTTATTTTCAGATGTTACGCTGCCAGCCATGGGGTGCCCGCCTAGTGCCGCCGTCGGGGCGGCCTCTTGCGGGGCTGGGGAGAGTCCTGGAGGCTGCTGCTGGCCCTCCTCTTCGGGGCGCGCCGGTGCCCCCCAGGCAAGCGGTCCCTGCCCTGGGCAGAGGGACCTGCTGCTGCCTGCCCTGGCTCCTCGGGTGCCTGCTCCTCTTCTGCGGTGGTGGCAGGGGCACGAGTCCCCCCTGCAGAGGCGGACTGGCTGTGGGCGGCTGTGGGGCTGTCCTCCTGGCCCCCTGCAGCACGGGTGTCCTGGTGGTCATGCAGCCGGCGGATGTCTGTGCTGCACAGCTCCTCAGCAGCAGTGATGAGCCGCACCACGAAAGGCAGGGTCCGGTTTTTGAGGCAAGGCTGCAGTGCCCGCACCAAGCCCTCCTGGTCGAGCCCGTAGACGCACAGGTACCCGATCACTGTGCTGAGGCCTGCAGCCACCTCCCACCACTCGGAGCCGGAGATGGTCTCCAGCTCCTGCTGCAGCCATGCTAGCAGGGGCTCGATGTTCCCTGGGTGCTCCTGGAAGAAGGCTGCCCAGACCTCGGGTGGGAAGCTGAGCTCAGGAGCCCTGGGCACCGGCTCCACTGCCTCCTCCTCGTCCAGCTGGTCCTCAGCCAAGGGCTCTGCGGGCTCTGGGACTGCACACTCCAGGAAGTCGTCGTCCGACCTCACCGAGTACTTGATGGTTTTGATTGTTTCCCTGCAGAAGGGGCACCTTGGATTTTTCTTTGCCCACCGCAGGGCACAGCCGTAGCACAGCTGGTGGAGACAGGGCGTCACACAGGCAACATCATCCCGACTCTCCCCACAGGCTGGGCAGGTCCAGTCCGATGGCACATCCATGGCCACCGGGCTCTCCAGTGGGCTGGGGAGAGCTGAGGTGAAGAAGCTGCTCCCCTGCCCCGGCGCTGCAGCTGCCAAAGGCTGTCTGAATCTGCACGAGGGAGAGAGGCCAAGGTCACTCACTGTGCCAGGGCGAGCAGAGGCAATGCCCCCCCGGCACCTCAGCAGGAACCCCCCCGACCCCACGGCTGGGCCGTCCCGTGCCCCCCACCCACTGCCCCAGGGCACGTGTCCCCGCACAGCTCACCTGCGCTGCTGCGAGCGCCCCGCGGAGCCCCGGCTGCCTGAGCCAGGCAGGGCCGGGGAAACACGGGCAATGACTGTGGGGACGGGCACTGAGAAGAGCTGCCGGCGGCCCCACAGCACGGCTCCTCCAAATCCTCGCTCGGTGCTCCAAGCCTCGCACACACGCTCAGCAGGAGTCCAGCCACGAGCTAGGCTGACGGGGCCTCTGCTGGCACCCCAAGATAAGCAGCGAGGGCTGCGAGGTCACAGTCCATTGCTCAGTGATGTCAGCATGGGCCATCTGCCCCCACAGGGCCTGGAGCACTTTGCCCAGATGTTACAAGGACGGTTGGGTTGGGGTTTTGATGTGTCTTTTTTCTTTAATTTTTATCACCTTGATTTGCCATTAAGTGCATTGCAAATTGGTTGAACAAGCATGTGAAGGGAGTGGGATTCTGTTTTGGTTTAACCTGACCAGCAGCTGAACACCACACAGCCGTTCGCTCGCCCTCCCCACTCCCTCTCTGGGATGCAGTAGAGAAACGGGAAAGTGAAGCCTGAGAGTTGAGATGAAGACGGTTTATTAAGATAGGAAAATAATAACAACAACAACAACAATAATAATAATAGTGCTACTAATAATAATGCATACAAACAAGTGATGCGCAATGCAGTTGCTCACCACCCACTGACCGCTGCCCAGCCTATCCCCGAGCAGCCGGCTCCCCACCGCGGCTAGCCACCCCGTGGGATTGTTCAGCATGCCGTCAGATGGTATGGAATAGCCCTTTGGCCTGTTTGGGTCAGCTGTCCTGGCTCTGTCCCCTCCCAGCTCTTGCTGCACCCCCGGCCTGCCCGCTGGCAGGACAGAGCGAGGAGCTGAAAAGTCCTTGGCTTAGTGTAAGCACTGCTCTGCAGCAATTCAAACATCAGCATGTTACCAGCACTCTTCTCATCCTAATCCAAAGCACAGCACCCCACCAGCTGCTAGCAGGAAAAAGAACTCTGTCCTACCTGAAACCAGGACATATATCCACATATATATTCCATACCATTTATGTCATGTGCAGGTTACACTCTTTTGAATACGTTCTAACTAATCACCGTTTTCATCTATGGTGTATAACAATCATGGTAGTGATGACACACGGTATTATGTAATAATTAACATAATACAACTCAACTCATGGGCTATTCTCACCCAGTATTAAATCCCCTTGAGGTACACAACGGACCTCCCCATTCTTTTGCATTACCCACCAAGTGCATCCAGGTCCTTGAGCAAAAACAATCCCACGGATGGGTTTGCCTTTTCCTGAGGCAGGAGTAGCCCAGACTGTTTTACCCAGCATGTTTCTTACATGCACTACAGGAACTTTATCCCCTTCTACCGTGCGTAGCAGGTTTGATTGGGCTGGTCCAGCTCGGTTGGCAGATCCCCTAGTATTGACTAACCAGGTGGCCTTTGCCAAATGTGTATCCCAATTTCTGAATGTCCCAGCACCCATTGCTTTCAGTGTAGTCTTTAACAGTCCATTGTATCGCTCAACTTTACGGGAGGCTGGTGCAGAGGAGCTGGCCAAGCCACTGTCCATCATTTATCAGCAGTCCTGGCTATCGGGGGAGGTCCCAATCGACTGGCGGCTAGCAAACGTGACGCCCATCTACAAGAAGGGCCGGAGGGCAGACCCGGGAAACTACAGGCCTGTCAGTTTGACCTCAGTGCCAGGAAAGCTCATGGAGCAGATCCTCCTGAGAGTCATCATGCAGCACTTGCAGGGGAAGCAGGCGATCAGGCCCAGTCAGCATGGGTTTATGAAAGGCAGGTCATGCCTGACGAACCTGATCTCCTTCTATGACAGAGTGACGCGCTGGGTGGATGAGGGAAAGGCTGTGGATGTGGTCTACCTTTACTTCAGCAAGTTTTTTGACACCGTCTCCCACAGTATTCTCCTCAAGAAACTGGCTGCTCTTGGCTTGGACTGGCGCACGCTTCGTTGGGTTAGAAACTGGCTGGATAGCCGGGCCCAAAGAGTCGTGGTAAATGGAGCCAAGTCCAGTTGGAGGCCAGTCACTAGTGGCGTCCCCCAGGGCTCGGTGCTGGGGCCGGTCCTCTTTAATATCTTCATCGATGATCTGGACGAGGGCATCGAGTGCACCCTCAGTAAGTTCGCAGATGACACCAAGTTAGGTGCGTGTGTCGATCTGCTTGAGGGTAGGAAGGCTCTGCAGGAGGATCTGGATAGGCTGCACCGATGGGCTGAGGTCAACTGCATGAAGTTTAACAAGGCCAAGTGTCGGGTCCTGCACCTGGGGCGCAATAACCCCAAGCAGAGCTACAGGCTGGGAGAGGAATGGTTGGAAAGCTGCCAGGCAGAGAAGGACCTGGGAGTGCTGGTGGATAGTCGGCTGAATATGAGCCAGCAGTGTGCTCAGGTGGCCAAGAAGGCCAACGGCATCCTGGCTTGTATAAGAAACAGCGTGACCAGCAGGGCTAGGGAGGTGATCGTCCCCCTGTACTCAGCTCTGGTGAGGCCGCACCTCGAGTACTGTGTTCAGTTTTGGGCCCCTCGCTACAAGAAGGACATCGAGGTGCTTGAGCGGGTGCAGAGAAGGGCGACGAAGCTGGTGAGGGGCCTGGAGAACAAGTCCTACGAGGAGCGGCTGAGGGAGCTGGGCTTGTTCAGCCTGGAGAAGAGGAGGCTCAGGGGTGACCTTATCGCTCTTTTTAGGTACCTCCAGGGAGGCTGTAGCGAGGTGGGGGTTGGCCTGTTCTCCCACGTGCCTGGTGACAGGACGAGGGGGAATGGGTTTAAGTTGAGCCAGGGGAGTTTTAGGTTAGATGTTAGGAAGAACTTCTTCACTGAAAGGGTTGTGAGGCACTGGAACAGGCTGCCCAGGGAAGTGGTGGAGTCACCATCCCTGGAAGTCTTCAAAAGACGCTTAGATGTAGAGCTTAGGGATATGGTTTAGTGGTGGGCTGTTAGCGTTAGGTTGGAGGTTGGACTCGATGACCTTGAGGTCTCTTCCAACCTGGAAATTCTGTGATAAGGTTTCTGTGATGATAGGGGATGTGATACACCCACTCGATACCATGTTCTTTGGCCCAAGTGTCTATAAGGTTGTTTCGGAAATGAGCCCCATTGTCTGACTCAATTCTTTCTGGGGTGCCATGATGCCATAGGACTTGTTTTTCAAGGGCCAGGATAGTGTTTCGGGCGGTGGCGTGGGGCACAGGATATGTTTCCAGCCATCCGGTGGTTGCTTCCACCATTGTAAGTACGTGGCGCTTGCCGTTGCGGGTTTGAGGGAGTGTGATGTAATCAATCTGCCAGGCCTCTCCATATTTATATTTCAGTCATTGTCCTCCATTCCAAAGAGGCTTTGACCGTTTGGCTTGCTTGATTGCAGCACATGTTTCACAAGCATGAATAACTGTGCTATAGTGTCCACGGTCAGGTCCACCCCTCGATCACGAGCCCATCTGTATGTTGCATCTCTTCCTTGATGGCCTGAGGTGTCATGGGCCCGTCGGGCTATAAATAATTCACCCTTATGGTGCCAGTCCAGGTCCACCTGAGCCACTTCAATCTTAGCAGCCTGATCCACCTGCTGGTTGTTTTGATGTTCTTCAGTAGCCCGATTCTTGGGCGCTTGAGCATCTACGTGGCGTACCTGTACGACCAGGTTCTCTACCCGGGCAGCAATATCTTGCCACAACGCAGCAGCCCAGATGGGTTTGCCCCTGCACTGCCAGTTGTTCTGTTTCCATTGCTGTAACCACCCCCACAGGGCATTTTCTACCATCCACGAATCAGTGTACAGGTAGAGAACTGGCCACTTTTCTCGTTCAGCAATATCTAAAGCCAGCTGGATGGCTTTCACTTCTGCAAATTGACTCGATTCACCTTCTCCCTCAGCAGCTTCTGCAACTTGCCGTGTAGGACTCCATACAGCAGCTTTCCATCTCCAATGCTTTCCCACAATGCGACAGGACCCATCGGTGAACAGGGCCTATCTCCTCTCATTTTCTAGTAGCTCGTTGTACAGTGGGGCTTCTTTAGCACGGACCACCTCCTCCTCTGATGACATCTCAAAGTATTTGCTTTCTGGCCAGTCCGTAATCACTTCCAAGATTCCTGGACGACTGGGGTTTCCTATTTGAGCCCGCTGGGTAATCAGTGCAACCCACTTGCTCCATGTAGCATCAGTTGCATGATGTGTAGAGGGGACCCTTTCTTTGAACATCCAGCCCAGTACTGGCAGTCGGGGTGCCAGGAGGAGCTGTGCTTCAGTACCGACCACTTCCGAAGCAGATCGAACTCCTTCATATGCTGCCAATATCTCCTTTTCGGTCGGAGCGTAGCGGGCCTCAGATCCTCTGTATCCCCGACTCCAAAACCCTAGGGGTCGACCTCGAGTTTCCCCAGGTTCTTCCTGCCGGAGGCTCCAGGTGGGGCCATTCTCCCCGGCTGCGGTGTAGAGCACATTCTTTGCATCTGGTCCTTTTCGGACTGGCCCCAGGGCTACTGCATGAACTATTTCCTGCTTAATTTGTTCAAAGGCTTGTCGTTGCTCAGGGCCCCATTCAAAATCATTCTTCTTACGGGTTACTTGGTAGAGCGGGTTTACAATCAGACTGTAATTTGGAATGTGCATTCTCCAAAACCCCACGACACCTGGGAAAGTTTGTTTCCTTTCTACTAGTTGGTGGAGACATAGCTGTTATTTTGTTGATCACATCCATTGGGATTTGACGACGTCCATCTTGCCATTTTATTCCTAAAAACTGGATCTCTCGTGCAGGTCCTTTAACTTTATTTTGTTTTACGGCAAAACCAGCCTTCAGAAGGATTTGGATTATTCCCTTTCTCAAAAACTTCCTCTGCTGTGCCACCCCACACAATGATGTCATCGATGTACTGCA
>MU014139.1:0-23940 GCA_011075105.1 Heteronetta atricapilla
CTTTCTCCTTATTTGGTGGATCCCTTTGCCAGACATCAGAAGCTTGGACAGCATCTCATGCAGAAGTCAGTAGTTTCCAAAAAAAAACAAAACAAAACAAAAAAAAAAACTCCTTGGTCCTCTTATCTCCCAGACTTGAGTCTCAGTGTTCGTCCTTCAAGCCCTCTTACACAAATTGCTAGAGTCTTATTTTGCACAGTACAAGAACTATGCACAATAATCACTCTGCTTTTCTTAGATAGAAAGTTACATTTTCATCATGCTGCCCTAGCATTGTTTCATACACGACACGAATCATATTAATACTTTTCACAGAAGTCCGGTCGAGGCCCTCTCACTCGGCAGTCAACACCCATAGGGGTTGCCTCCCTTGGTAGACCATACACACTGCAGTGGAGAGTCCTACCCCGGTCTTGCCTTCTCCCTTTTCTCCTTCTAGGCTTGTCCCCTTTACCTGGTGTCCTTAAGTCACACGTAGTTTCATTACCAGAATATTAATTCCAGTTCCCCAGGAGTGGATTCAACCCTTCAAGCTTCAGTAGTTATTGGCCCCTTTACTCTGAATGTGTGGGTCCAACCCCTTTCTGCTGTTCTCACAGCTGTTTCAGTAGTAAGTAAAACAAGAAAGGGCCCTTCCCATATAGGAGATAGACTTTTTCCTTTCCACGTTTTTATTAGAACCTTATCTCCCGGTTTTAACTGGTGGATTGCAAATCCTAAAGGTGGTGTTTGAGCCATCATCCCAATTTCTCTTAGTTCTTTTAATCTCCTTCCAAGAGTGATTATATATTTCTGGATATTACGATCTTCAACTACATTATTCCCTAGAGGCATCCCTTGAGAATATAACATTTCATATGGTGATAATCCAGTCTCACTGTGTGGTTTAGTTCCAATGTTTAAAAGTGCCAATGGTAAGCATTTTGTCCAGGGCATTTGTGTCTCAATCATTAACTTAGCCAATTGTTGTTTTATTGTTTGATTCATTCTTTCTACTTTTCCCGAGCTTTGTGGGTGCCACGGAGTGTGGTATTCCCACTGAATACCTAATGATTGACATAACAATGTTATTATTTTAGAAGTAAAGTGCGTGCCCTGATCAGAATCAATGTACTGGATTATCCCATATCTAAGTATTAAGTGTTCTAATAAAGTCTTTACAACCGTTTGTGCTGTAGCTCGTGCTACAGGATAAGCTTCAACCCATTGTGTTAAATGATCCACTATTACCAATAGATATTTTATCCTCCCCACCTTGGGCAATTCAGTGAAATCAGCTTGTACTTTTTCAAAAGGTCTGTAAGCTATCTTTCTCCCCCCTGCGGCTGCTTGTCGGAACACTTTTTATTTATCTTCTGACAAGTTAAACAACCTTGTGTAATTTGCTTTGCTATTTCATAAATCCCAATGCAACCAAATTGTTTAAGGAAATGATCACTTAATGCTTTTGTACCCCAATGGGTGTGTGCATGTAATCGTTCTAATATTTGTCTCGTGCAGGCTTTTGGTAATATTTCTCGTCCATCAGGCAGTGTCCATTTTCCTAACTTAGCTCCTATTCTTTCCAATTTTATTTGTTCTTCAGGAGTAAACTTTTTTTCCCCTTCTTCTTCTTGTTTTTCTTCCTCCTGTATTATATTAATCTTAACAGCCTGAGTCCTCAAGGCCACTTTTTGGGCTTCTTTATCTGCTAAATTATTTCCCCTGATTCGATAATCTAATCCCTTTTGGTGTCCTCTCACATGTACTACTGCTATCTCTTTCGGTTCTCTTAGTGCCCTTAAAATTTTTACTATTAATTCTTTATGTATGAGATTCCTTCCTTGAGTGTTAATTAAGCCTCTTTCTTCCCAAATTTTTCCAAAAGTGTGGACCACTCCATATGCATATTTTGAATCTGTAAATATGGTCCCACTTTTTCCCTTTAATAGTTCCAGGGCCCTACATAAGGCATACAGCTCACAAGCCTGAGCTGACCATGATGGACTTAGAGGCCCTGATTCCACAGGTTCCAAGTCCTTATTAATTATTGCATATCCTGATTTTCTTTTTCCTTCCACTACTCGGGATGAGCCATCTACAAACAGTGCTTCCCCTTTTTGCGACTCAGTGTCCCTTAAATCTGGCCTCACCTTAGTCTGGGTCTCAGTTACCTCTAAGCAGTTATGTTGTAATTTTTCAGATGGCTCCCCAAACAAAAACTGTGCTGGACTCTGAGCAGAGGTTACTCTCAGTTCCAAGTCAGGGGAATCAATTAATATTACCTCATACTTTAGGATTCGGCTGTCTGTTAGCCATTTCTCTGCTTTCTGTTGTAAGACACTTCTGATATTGTGTGGAGTATATACCTTTAGAGGGGCACTGAAGGTAATCTTTCTAACTTCCTCTATTAATAATGCTGTAGCGACTAAAGCTTGGAGACAAGCAGGCCAGCCTCTGCTTACTGGATCGAGTAACTTAGAACAATACCCTACAGGTTTCTTAATCCCTGCCCAATCTTGAGTAAGAACTCCATATGCTGTCTGATTTGATGTATTCACAAAAAGATAGAAAGGTTTTTCCTTGGGGAACTGCTTCCCTTATTCCCTGTATGATTAATGTTCTCAAATCCCTCATATTCTGTCTTCCCTGTGGTTGCTGATGATCCCAGTGGGGATCCACATTTGGCCATTTCTGGTCTCCTGGGAGTCCTGCCTGATTTTGTCTTTCCCAAATCCTCATTCCTGCTTGCCTGATCATTCCCCTTTCCTCGGCTGTAAATAAAATCCCTAAAACGGACTGTATTTCTTCCCAGGTATAAGTATTGGGACCTAGGAATTGGTCTAGTTTTTCAGCTACTCCGAGAGGGTCGTCTAATAAAGTCCCCATCTCTCTCTTGAAGTTCCTTACATCTGTGGTATTTAATGGGACTGCCACAAACCCGATGCCTCCCTGATTGCCTCCGAGGGGTACTTCTCGTAAGGGATATAGAGAAGCTCCCTCAGATGCAGCAGTTTTACTCCTCGTACATGCCGCTGGAGGTCGGTCTAATTCCAGCGTTGGTGGTGATGGAGGCAAGGGCAATGGTGGTACTGATGGAGATTCCACGACCACCGGAGGAGCCACCGGCGGTGGTGGATTGTTAAGATATGGAGGTAGTGGGGGTGGTAAGTTATCTAATGGCTCCCATTCATCATCTCTTTCATCTTTTTTTTCTTCTTCATACTTCTCATCTGCTCTTAGTGTAAATACTGAGGCTGGAAAAGGACGTGAAGCCCTGATCCATAACTCTGCATAATCACTCTCCTCCTGACAAAAAGGTTTCTTTGAATTAACATGTATATTTAAGGCTTGACAAATCCAGTCTTCAAAGGATCCAAAAACAGGCCAGAATACATTTGGTCGTAGAGGTTTCTTTGGCCATTCTACCATACAATACTGGATCATTTTTAATTTACTTTTTCCTTTTCTGGGGCCCCTTTCATCCCAATTTTGAATCATTGTCCCTAATGGACTTTCTGGTGGTATGTCTGGTAATTTTCTCCCTTTTTTCTGATCTCGGGTCTTTGATTTTATCTGACCCATCTTAGGAATTTTACTGTGACAATTCCTACAGCCCTTGGTTACCTAGTAAGAGGGTCTTGCAGGGGGTTTAGGACCAATCACCCACCCACGAATCCTATAGGAATTGCTTCGGTCCTTCACCGGCCAAGTCCCTCGATGGAGATTGGAACCGCAGTTAGAAGACCTCCACACTCGCTTCGGAACCAGGTTCTGTCTCAACCACACTCTTACATACACACAGGCAACTGAATCCCACCCAACCGAACGGTATACGCTTAATACTCACGAGTCCGTCGTCTTTGTTCGGATCGGACAAAATACAATGCTGCAGCCGGCAAGGGAGTTCATAAACAATCAAATTCTTTGCTTGCCTTTATTCAGGTTCGAGATGGCATTACAGAATCACAGAATCACAGAATTTCTAGGTTGGAAGAGACCTCAAGATCATCGAGTCCATCCTCTGACCTAACACTAACAGTCCCCACTAAACCATATCGCCAAGCTCTACATCTATACGTCTTTTAAAGACCTCCAGGGATGGTGACTCCACCACTTCCCTGGGCAGCCTGTTCCAATGCCTAACAACCCTTTCGGTAAAGAAGTTCTTCCTAAGATCCAACCTAAAACTCCCCTGGCGCAACTTAAGCCCATTCCCCCCCATCCTGTCACCAGGCATGAGGGAGAACAGACCAACCCCCACCTCACTACAGCCTCCTTTGAGGTACCTGTAGAGAGCGATAAGGTCGCCCCTGAGCCTCCTTTTCTCCAGGCTGAACAATCCCAGCTCCCTCAGCCGCTCCTCATAGGACTTGTTCTCCAGACCCCTCACCAGCTTTGTCGCCCTTCTCTTCAGCACCCTCTTATACTCCAAGCAAGTTACGATAACTCTCCAAGATGTTAAATTAGTCCTGACCTGACTCGAACAGGAGCCACCGAGTGGTGGGGCGCCCCCTCTGGATCAAGTCAGAGTTCAGGAACCAAGACCATCCTGGACGAGCTCCCAATTGTGATAAATGATTAAATCCCAAATAGGATTTTAATCAAAGTTTGTGATTTATTAAGTAAATAGAGGCAAGCAAACAGCGCTGGGTGCGCCAGGAGTCTCTGCTCCACCAGGACACACACCTATTACATCAGGTTGTTGATTTTTATACTACTAGACTAATACATATTTATCACTATTCCTAGAAAAGGCAGGGTTATTATAATTAGTTCCCAGAATCCGGACCCTCTCCGGGCGCATGCGTATCAGTCTCTGGTGGTCTTCCTGGGGGTCTCTTGTGCTGAAGGCTCGTAGTGTTCCTCCCAAGCTTTGTCTTTCGGTCGTCCTTCAAGCCCCCACTTTCTCCTTATTTGGTGGATCCCTTTGCCAGACATCAGAAGCTTGGGCAGCATCTCATGCAGAAGTCAGCAGTTTCCAAAAAAAAACTCTTTGGTCCTCTTATCTCCCAGACTTGAGTCTCAGTGTTTGTCCTTCAAGCCCTCTATTTACACGAATTGCTAGACTCATATTTTGCACAGTACAAGAACTATGTACACTAATCACTCTGTTTTTCTTAGATAGAAAGTTACATTTCATCATGCAGCCCTAGCATTATTTCATACACGACACGAATCAAATGGACACATTTCACAAGACTAACTTGGTATGTGTACTCAGCACATTCATCGACTCTGTACTGTGGAAACCATATCTCAGAAACTATTAAAAATTACACCTTCTGCCTTTTTTCATCAGGGAGCCAGTCTGTGGAAGGGACAGGGGAAGATATTTTTCCCTACTTGTTCACTCTCCCTTTCTCCTTCAGCACCCTCTTATCCTCCAAGCAAGTTACGATAACTCTCCAAGATGTTGAATATCCTTGGGATACGCAGACCAGCATGTTCTTGTTGTTATGTCTCTTGAATGCGCTTCAGGTTTTGTTTAAGGTTAAACAACTACTTAGGAATCTCATCCAGAGATCTGTCCTGAGGCAGGATAGTTGTGAGCGGCAAGGAGTGTGGGAGGATATGGGCAGGTTTCTAGAACAATGAGCACCTCCAGTGTTTTGGAAATTCAACCCTGAACAACTGTAAAATCCTAAAAAACTGGTAGAATGCTTGAAAAAAGAGTGTCATGACTCTGGCAGTTCCAAAGTGACACAACTCACTGTAGCGTGTTGGGGCCTGGCCTATGCCTATCGAGCTGCAATTGATGCTACTATCAACCTAGTGACAGATGCTGCAGCCGCTCCAGTTCCTGCTCCTGCAGCCACTCCAGCTCCTGTGGCTGGGCCAGAGAAACGAGCTGTAGCAGTGCCAGTTGCCCCTACAGAGTGTATTCCAAACCCTGTGGCAGACCCTGTGGCTGGGCCAGAGAAACGAGCTGTAGCAGTGCAAGTTGCCCCTGCAGACAAGGTGAAAAAATGGTATAGAGACTCAGGTCGTTTAGAACGCAGAGTGTCTTCTGCTAGGTCTAGGTATGGTGAAGATGAGGCTGGGCCATCAGGGATGCAGGAGGATGAAGCTGGGGATGTTGAAAAATCAAAGTAACTACCCAAAACCTACATCAGCGTGAGCTACGAGATGTGGGAAAAGATTTTGGTCGCTGCATAGGTGAGCAGCTTGTCACCTGGCTGCTCCGGTGCTGGGATACCGGAGCCAAATGTGTAGAATTAGAGGGCAGGGAAGCCAGGCGGCTGGGATCCCTTGCTAGAGATGCAGGCATTGACAAAGCAATTGGAGATGGAATACAATCTTAAAGCCTCTGGAGCCGTCTCCTATATGCTGTAAGGGAAAGGTATCCCTACAAGGAAGAACTCGTATGTCTGCCACGCAAGTGGATATCTATGGAGAAGGGAATCCAGTACCTGAGGGAATTAGCCGTACGGGAGGTGATTTATGCTGACCCAGACAATGGACAAATACCCACAGATCCTGATGAAGTCAAGGGTACACGACCCATGTGGCGGAATTTTGTACAGAGTGCACCATCATAATATGCCAGCTCATTGGCAATAACGGCCTGGGAAGAGGATGAGGAACCCTCAGTGGGTGATGTGGTTAAACAACTCCGGCAGTACGAAGAAAGTCTCTCCTCTTCCCTACAGGCCTGCGTCTCGGCTGTGGAGAAACTTTCTGAAAGCGTCCACCAACTAAAAGAGAATACTTTGGAGAAACTTTCTGAAGAGGTCAAGCAACTAAAAGAAAATACCTTGGAGAAAATTTCTGAAGAGCTCCAGCAACTTAAAGAACGTTTATTTTCCTCCCCTCCTGTACAAACCAATGTCTCTGCTATTAGGGGTAAGCGCTCATCCATGCAAGGAAGACAATATGGTGGATACACACCTCGTGCTATCCTGTGGTTTTACCTACGTGACCATAGAGAGGACATGAGAAAATGGGATGGAAAATCCACCGCGACCCTAGAGGCACGGGTACGTGAGTTGCAAAAGAAAACAAGTGGGAAAAAGGGGTTCCCTGAAAAGTTTGCTGCTCCAGCTTCCAGCAGGCAGTCCCTTAAACACAGGAATGAAGATTCTGACCAGGATTAGAGGGGCCCTGCCTCCAGCCAGGGGGAGGAAAGGGACAATCGAGTTTATTGGACTGTGTGGATTCGAAGGCCTGGCACGTCAGGTGCACAGAAGTATAAAGCTTTAGTAGACACCGGTGCACAATGTACTCTAATGCCATCAAGCTATAAAGGGCCAGAGCTCATCAGTATTCATGGAGTGACGGGAGGATCCCAGCAGTTGACTGTATTGGAGGCAGAAGTGAGTCTAACTGGGAATGAGTGGCAAAAACACCCTATTGTGACTGGCCCGGATGCTCCGTGCATCCTTGGCATAGACTATCTTAGAAGAGGATATTTCAAGGACCCCAAAGGGTTCCGCTGGGCTTTTGGCATAGCTGCCTTAGAGACAGAGGGCATTAAACAGTTGTCTACCTTTCCTGGTCTCTCAGAGGACCCTTTTGTTGTGGGGTTGCTGAGGGTCGAAGAAGAAGCGCCAATTGCTACTACAACTGTGCAACGGCGGCAATATCACACCAACCGAGACTCCCTGATTCCCATCCATGAGCTAATTCGTCAACTGGAGAGCCAAGGAGTGATCAGCAAGACTCATTCACCTTTTAATAGTCCCATATGGCCAGTGAGAAAATGTAATGGTGAGTGGAGACTAACGGTGGACTATCGTGGCCTGAACGAAGTCACACCCCCACTGAGCGCTGCAGTGCCGGACATGCTAGAACTCCATTACAAACTGGAATCAAAGGCAGCCAAGTGGTACACCACAATTGATATCGCTAATGCATTTTTCTCCATCCCTCTAGCAGCAGAGTGCAGGCCAGAGTTTGCTTTCACTTGGAGGGGAGTCCAATATACGTGGAATCGGCTGCCCCAGGGGTGGAAACATAGACCTACCATTTGCCATGGACTGATCCAGTCTGCGCTGGAGCAGGGGGAAGCTCCTGAACACCTTCTGTACATGGATGACATCATTGTGTGGGGTGGCACAGCAGAGGAAGTTTTTGAGAAAGGGAAGAAAATAATCCAAATCCTTCTGAAGGCTGGGTTTGCCATAAAACAAAAGAAAGTTAAAGGACCTGCACGAGAGATCCAGTTTTTAGGAATAAAATGGCAAGATGGACGTCGTCAAATCCGAATGGATGCGATCAACAAAATAACAGCTATGTCTCCACCAACTAGTAAAAAGGAAACACAAACTTTCTTAGGTGTCGTGGGGTTTTGGAGAATGCACATTCCAAATTACAGTCTGATTGTAAACCCACTCTACCAAGTAACCCGTAAGAAGAATGATTTTGAATGGGGCCTTGAGCAATGACAAGCCTTTGAATAAATTAAGCAGGAAATAGTTCATGCAGTAGCCCTGGGGCCAGTCCGAACAGGACCAGATGTAAAGACTGTGCTCTACACCGCAGCCGGGGAGAATGGCCCCACCTGGAGCCTCTGGCAGAAAGAACCTGGGGAAACTCAAGGTTGACCCCTAGGGTTTTGGACTCTGGGATACAGAGGATCTGAGGCCCGCTACACTCCAACCGAAAAGGAGATATTGGCAGCATATGAAGGAGTTTGATCTGCTTTGGAAGTGGTCGGTACTGAAGCACAGCTCCTCCTGGCACCCCGACTGCCAGTACTGGGCTGGATGTTCAAAGGAAGGGTCCCCTCTACACGTCATGCAACTGATGCTACATGGAGCAAGTGGGTTGCACTGATTACCCAGCGGGCTCGAATAGGAAACCCCAGTCGTCCAGGAATCTTGGAAGTGATTACGGACTGGCCAGAAAGCAAATACTTTGGGATGTCATCAGAGGAGGAGGTGGTCCGTGCTGAAGAAGCCCCACTGTACAATGAGCTACCAGAAAATGAGAGGAGATATGCTCTGTTCACCGATGGGTCCTGTCGCATTGTAGGAAAGCATCGGAGATGGAAAGCTGCTGTATGGAGTCCTACACGACGAGTTGCAGAAGCTGCTGAGGGAGAAGGTGAATCGAGTCAATTTGCAGAAGTGAAAGCCATCCAACTGGCTTTAGATATTGCTGAACGAGAAAAGTGGCCAGTTCTCTACCTATACACTGATTCGTGGATGGTAGCAAATGCCCTGTGGGGGTGGTTACAGCAATGGAAACAGAACAACTGGCAGTGCAGAGGGAAACCCAACTGGGCTGCTGCTTTGTGGCAAGATATTGCTGTCCGGGTAGAAAACTTGGTTGTAAAGGTATGCCACGTAGATGCTCATGTGCCCAAGAATCGGGCTACTGAAGAACATCAAAACAACCAGCAGGTGGATCAGGCTGCTCAGATTGAAGTGGCTCAGGTGGACCTGGACTGGCAACATAAGGGTGAATTATTTATAGCCCGATGGGCCCATGAAACCTCAGGCCCTCAAGGTAGAGATGCAACATACAGATGGGCTCTTGATCGAGGGGTGGACCTGACCATGGACACTATAGCACAGGTTATTCATGATTGTGAAACATGTGCTGCAATCAAGCAAGCCAAACGGTCAAAGCCTCTTTGGTATGGAGGACGATGGCTGAAATAGTAATATGGAGAGTCCTGGCAGATTGATTACATCACACTCCCTCAAACCCGCAACGGCAAGCGCCACGTACTTACAATGGTGGAAGCAACCACCGGATGGCTGGAAACGTATCCTGTGCCCCATGCCACCGCCCGAAACACTATCCTGGGCCTTAAAAAGCAAGTCCTATGGCGACATGGCACCTCAGAAAGAATTGAGTCAGACAATGGGACTCATTTCCAAAACAACCTTATAGACACTTGGGCCAAAGAACATGGTATTGAGTGGGTGTATCACATCCCCTGTCACACACCAGCCTCTGGTAAAGTTGAGTGATACAATGGACTGTTAAAGACTACACTGAAAGCAACGGGTACTTGGACATTCAGAAATTGGGATACACATTTGGCAAATGCCACCTGGTTAGTCAGTACTAGGGGAGCTGGACCTGCCCAATCAAACCTGCTACGCACAGTAGAAGGGGATAAAGTTCCTGTAGCGCATGTAAGAAACACGCTGGGTAAGATGGCAAGATGGATGTCAGGCTACTCCTGCCTCAGGAAAAGGCAAACCCATCCGTGGGATTGCTTTTGCTCAGGGACCTGGATGCACTTGGTGGGTAATGCAAATGAATGGGGATGTCCGGTGTGTACCTCAAGGGGATTTAATACTGGGTGAGAATAGCCCATGAGTTGAGTTGTATTATGTTAATTATTATAGAATACTGTGTGTCATCACTACCATAGATGAAAATAGTGATTAACTAGAATGTATTGGAAAGAGTGTAACCTGAGCATGATATAAATGGTATGGAATAAGGGGTGGATATATGTCCTGGTTTCAGTTAGGACAGAGTTATTTTTCCTCCTAGTAGCAGGTAGGGTGCTATGTTTTGGATTAGGATGAGAAGAGTGCTGATAACATGCTGATGTTTTAATTGCTGCAGAACAATGCTTACACTAAGCCAAGGACTTTTCAGCTCCTCGCTCTCTCCTGTCAGCTGGCAGGTTGGGGGTGCAGCAAGAGCTGGGAGGGGACAGCTGACCCAAACTGGCCAAAGGGGTATTCCATACCATCTGACGTTATGCTGAACAATATATAGGGGTGGCTAGCCGGGGTGGGGGGCCGGCTGTTCGGGGTTGGGCTGGGCATCGGTGAGCAGGTGGTGAGCAATTGCATTGTGATCATATAACAGTCTCCATTTTCCATTCCTTTTCTTGATTACAAACACCGGAGAGTTCCAGGGCTAGTCGTGGGAACAATATGTCTCGCTTTAAGTTGTTAAGCAACTTGGTCTCAGGGCCTTATGTATCTTATTTCAAGGCCGGAGGATAAGGTAAAGGCCCAGCTGAAGTGCATCTACACCAATGCACGCAGCATGGGTAACAAACAGGAGGAGCTGGAAGCCATCGTGCAGCGGGCAGGCTACGACTTGGTTGCCATCACGGAGACGTGGTGGGACCAGTCTCATGACTGGAGTGCTGCAATGACTTGCTATAAGCTCTTCAGAAGGGACAGGCAGCACAGAAGGGATGGCAGTGTGGCTCTCTATATTAGAGAGTCTTTCGATGTTGTGGAACTCGAGGCTAGGAATGACAAGGTCGAGTCCCTTTGGGTGAGGATCGGCAGGGACAACAAGGCTAGTGTCCTGGTCGGGGTCTGCTATAGACCACTGAACCAGGACGAGGAGACAGATGAGGAGTTCTACAGGCAGCTGACAGAAGTTGCGAAATCTTCAGCGCTTGTACTCGTGGGGGACTTCAACTTCCCTGACATATCCTGGAAGCACAACACAGCCCAGAGAAAGCAGTGGTGCCCCACTAGACCTTCTCTTCACAAACAGAGAAGGACTGGTGGAGGATGTGATTGTCGGGAGCTGTCTTGGGCAGAGTGACCACGAAATGGTGGAGTTCACTATTCTTGGCGAGGCCAGGAAGGGGACCATTAAAACCGCTGTATTGGACTTTCGGAGGGCTGACTTTGGGCTGCTCAGGACACTAGTTGGTGGAGTTCCTTGGGAGGCGGTTCTAAAGGGCAGAGGGGTCCAGGAAGGCTGGGAGCTCTTCAAGAGGGAAATCCTAATGGCGCAAGAGCGGTCTGTCCCCATGTGCCCAAAGATGAGCCAGCAGGGAAGAAGACCAACCTGGCTGAACAGAGAATTGTGGCTTGTGCTTAGGAGAAAAAAGAGGGTTTATAATCTTTGGAAAAGTGGGCAGGCCACTAGGGAGGACTATAAGGATGTAGCGAGGCTGTGCAGGGACAAAATTAGGAAGGCCAAAGCTCATCTGGAGCTCAATCTGGCTACTGCCATTAAAGATAACAAAAAACGTTTTTATAAATACATCAACACAAAAAGGAGGACTAAGGAGAATCTCCATCCTTTACTGGATGCAGGGGGAAACTTAGTTACAAGAGATGAGGAAAAGGTGGAGGTGCTTAATGCCTTCTTTGCCTCAGTCTTTAGCGGCAATACCAGTTGTTCTCTGGATACCCAGTACCCTGAGCTGGTGGAAGGGGATGGGGAGCAGGATGTGGCCCTCACCATCCATGAAGAACTGGTTGGTGACCTGCTACGGCACTTGGATGTGCGCAAGTCGATGGGGCCGGATGGGATCCACCCAAGGGTACTGAGAGAACTGGCAGAGGAGCTGGCCAAGCCCCTATCCATCATTTATCAGCAGTCCTGGCTATCGGGGGAGGTCCCAGCTGACTGGCAGCTAGCAAATGTGACGCCCATCTACAAGAAGGGCCGGAGGGCAGACCCGGGGAACTATAGGCCTGTCAGTTTGACCTCAGTGCCAGGGAAGCTCATGGAGCAGATCCTCTTGAGAGTCATCATGCGGCACTTGAAGGGCAAGCAGGCGATCAGGCCCAGTCAGCATGGGTTTATGGGAGGCAGATCCTGCTTGACGAACCTGATCTCCTTCTATGACAAAGTGACGCGCTGGGTGGACGAGGGAAAGGCTGTGGATGTGGTCTACCTTGACTTCAGCAAGGCTTTTGACACCGTCTCCCACAGCATTCTCCTCAAGAAACTGGCTGCTCTTGGCTTGGACTGGCGCACGCTTCTTTGGGTTAGAAACTGGCTGGATAGCCGGGCCCAAAGAGTCGTGGTAAATGGAGTCAAGTCCAGTTGGAGACCAGTCACTAGTGGCGTCCCCCAGGGCTCGGTGCTGGGGCTGGTCCTCTTTAATATCTTCATTGATGATCTGGACGAGGCCATTGAGTGCACCCTCAGTAAGTTTGCAGATGACACCAAGTTAGGTGTGTGTGTCGATCTGCTCGAGGGTAGGAAAGCTCTGCAGGAGGATCTGGATAGGCTGGACCGATGGGCTGAGGTCAACTGCATGAAGTTCAACAAGGCCAAGTGCTGGGTCCTGCACCTGGGGTGCAATAACCCCAAGCAGAGCTACAGGCTGGGAGATGAGTGGTTGGAGAGCTGCCAGGCAGAGAAGGACCTGGGAGTGCTGGTGGATAGTCGGCTGAATATGAGCCAGCAGTGTGCTCAGGTGGCCAAGAAGGCCAATGGCATCCTGGCTTGTATCAGGAACAGCGTGACCAGCAGGGCTAGGGAGGTGATCGTCCCCCTGTACTCAGCTCTGGTGAGGCCGCACCTCGAGTACTGTGTTCAGTTTTGGGCCCCTCGCTACAAGAAGGACATGGAGGTGCTTGAGCGGGTCCAGAGAAGGGCAACGAAGCTGGTGAGGGGCCTGGAGAACAAGTCCTACGAGGAGCGGCTGAAGGAGCAGGGCTTGTTCAGCCTGGAGAAGAGGAGGCTCAGGGGCGACCTTATCGTTCTCTACAGATACCTTAAAGGAGGCTGTAGTGAGGTGGGGGTTGGCCTGTTCTCCCACGTGCCTGGTGACAGGACGAGGGGGAATGGGCTTAAGTTGCGCCAGAGGATTTTTAGGTTAGACGTTAGGAAGAACTTCTTTACTGAAAGGGTTGTTAGGCACTGGAACAGGCTGCCCAGGGAAGTGGTGGAATCACCATCCCTGGAAGTCTTTAAAAGACGTTTAGATGTAGAGCTTAGGGATATGGTTTAGTGGGGACTGTTAGTGTTAGGTTAGAGGTTGGACTCGATGATCTTGAGGTCTCTTCCAACCTAGAAATTCTGTGTGTGATTCTGTGTTATTCCTCCCGGATCGAAGGGAAACAGATCCTGCTCCTTTTCAGGGCCTATAGGGCCTGGACCAAAAGGAATGTTCAGGTCACCAGGGGGCGTAACAGCAAATGCCTGGGATGGCAGTAGCAGAGGAGGGGCCGATGGCATAGCAGGCAGATTAGTAACCGAGCCCGCAGCTCCCTCACTGTCTGGCAAACCACACGTTTCTGATTGTTATCCCACATGGCTCTTTAAGGCCTCAGAGACTACTTGCCAGATGCCGAGCAATCCCGCCGCAACCCTGTCATTTTTAGTAGCAGAGTCCCACACCTTGACCTTAATTTGGTCCGATGTTTCAGGATCATAAACTGTCTCATAAACTATCGTCATAAAGGGAATAAGCCGTAACGTTAACAGAACATTTTTTGTTTCTAAGGCCATATGATTCCCCATAGCGTGCAACTTCTTATTGAGTCCTCGTAGGACTTGTTCTCCAGACCCCTCACCAGCTTCGTCGCCCTTCTCTGGACTCGCTCAAGAACCTCCATGTCTTTCTTGTAGTGAGGGGCCCAAAACTGAACACAGTACTCGAGTAGCGGCCTCACCAGAGCCGAGTACAGGGGGACGATCACCTCCCTAGCCCTGCTGGCCACACTGCCAGGATGCCGTTGGCCTTCTTGGCCACCTGAGCACACTGCTGGCTCATCTTCACCCGACTGTCAACCAATACTCCCAGGTCCTTCTCTGCCTGGCAGCTCTCCAACCACTCATCTCCCAGCCTGTAGCTCTGCTTGGGGTTGTTGTGCCCCAGGTGCAGGACCCGGCACTTGGCCTTGTTGAACTTCATGCAGTTGACCTCAGCCCATCGGTGCAGCCCATCCAGATCCTCCTGCAGAGCCTTCCTACCCTCGAGCAGATCGACACACACACCTAACTTGGTGTCATCTGCAAACTTACTGAGGGTGCACTCAATGCCGTCACATTTGCTAGCCGCCAGTCAAAATCTGTTTTGATATAT
This sequence comes from Heteronetta atricapilla, assembly GCA_011075105.1. Classification (NCBI taxonomy): domain Eukaryota; kingdom Metazoa; phylum Chordata; class Aves; order Anseriformes; family Anatidae; genus Heteronetta; species Heteronetta atricapilla. The sequence continues at coordinate 14,690 of MU014139.1, forward strand.
AATCAAAACAGATGCTTATTGCATAGATATACTTCTGCTGCTACTAAGCAAGAGCTGGTGATAAAAATATCTTTATGTCATTCTGAAATGCAATGACTCCTGCCAGAGTACATTTAATATAAATGCAAACAAAACTTACTGGATTTAAAAACAATACCCTTGATGCTATGCACTGAGACAATACTCTGTAAATCAGTTTATTTTCCATGTAGTAGCAAAATCCAGTCAGTTTAATTATTTTTCTGCCGGTGAATAGTAAATTCAAAGTACTTATTTTCCCACAAGAATGTGTTCACTGTGGCATATTGAGTCTTGCAATAACCCATAAATCTTTCAATTTAAATTCTACTTCTAGGAATTTGGAACCGTAACATCAGGTCTTTTTGCCATTAATAACAATGCCTATACTACAATAGCTAAAGAACAATTATGTGTGGAAGAAGTAGAACAGTTCAATTAAGGAAAAGAGTTTTAGTGTACTTCACTCATTTTAGACAGGACTCTACATTGCTCTTTTTGCATACAAAGTGGATTTGAGGATTTCCATTGTAAGAAAGAAATGACAAGCAAAACTGTCAAGCTGCCCTTTTTTTTTTCCAAGTCTATACTTGGACACTAAGACAAGCTTTGCAAGATATTGCAATTATTTTTGTTTTTATTATTAAATGAGAAAGTTACATTGTCACACTGCTAGTCAGAAATGCTGCAGTGAGGAAGAAAGTCAATGCTGGGTCAACCCAAGTCCTCATTCTAAAACATTTGTTTACAAAGAAATTATAGCAATGTTCGACACACCCAACACAATGTTCCTTGCTTTCTTCAGAGAGAAGTCCCATCAATCTTCCTCTAATGAGGCACATTACTACATAAATAAATATGTTTTTTAAACAATACAACCCCATATTTTCATAAGAACAAAACGAGCATCTACAGATGTTACAGAAATCTTCACACATCATCATCATCTGATGTATCACTGCTGCTTGTCTCAGAATCATCATTCTCCAGAGCAGGTTGGAAAGTGCTATTTTTCCAGGGGCTAAATTTAAAATCACAGATAAGGCCATTTTTCAAAATGCCATTTTTCCGAAGGCCGTTTTTTTGTAACTGAAAAAAAAAAGAGATTTATTTAGAGAGAGAAAAACACAACAACCTGTTGCATTTCAACATTCTCTGTCGTCATCTATGGGCTACATTAGATCCACAGCAATACGTGTTATATATATACACAAATGTAATCACCAGTGATAGGACCCGCGAGAACAGTGTTAAGCTGAGGCAGGGGAAATTTAGGCTGGACATCAGGAAGAGGTTCTTCACCGAGAGGGTGGTCGCACACTGGAACAGGCTCCCCAGTGAAGTAGTCACTGCACCAAGCCTGTCTGAATTCAAGAAGCAATTGGACTGTGCACTTAGTCACATGGTCTAAAATTTGGGGTAGACCTGTGTGGTGCCAGGAGTTGGACTCGATGATCCTTATGGGTCCCTTCCAACTCGGGATATTCTATGATTCTATGAAATGAAAATTCACCTGAGAGCCTTCACTTCTGAACCAGCCACATGCGTCCAAGAACTTCCAATCAAACTAAGCTAAGTGAACAAGAGTTTACTCTCTTTCCATCTACTTCCTCAGTCGTTTCGCCCCAGTGACTCCTCTCACATGGTCTCTCCCATGATGCAGTAAATTTTTCTGCGGTTGTGGTGGTTTTACTCAGCGGGGAAGCTGAACTCCACCACAACGGCTCTCTCACTCCCCTTCCTCAAAGGGAAAGGGGAAGAAGATAGAATGCAAAGGGCTCAAGGGTTGAAATAAGGACGAGGAGATCGTGCAGTAATTATCGTGACGGGCAAAACAGACTCAGCATAGGGAGATAGTAAGATTTATTACCTATTACTAACAAGCTAGAGAAGAGAGAAACAAAGGAAAGAAACCTCCACCTCCTCCCCCTGAGCGGCACAGGGGAACGGGAGAATGGGGGTTATGGTCAGTCTATAGCGCTTCTTCGCCACCGCTCCTTCTCGGTCACTCTCGTCCCCTGTGCTGTGGGGTCCCTCCCATAGGATGCAGTCCTTGAACTGATTTGGTGTGGACTTCCCACAGGCAGCAGCTCTTCAAGAACTGCTCCAGATATGGGTCCATACCACAGGGTCCATCCTTCAGGAGCAAACTGCTTTAATCTGGGTCCCCCACAGGCAGCAGCTCCTGCCAGGTGACCTGCTCCTGTGTGGTCTCCTCTCACTGGGCTATGGGTCCAGCCAGGAATCTGCTCCAGCAGGGGTCTTCCTCTGTCAGTGCAGGTCCACCTGCTCCACCGTGGTCTCCTCCATGGGCTGCAGCGTGGAACCTTGCTCCACTGTGGTGCTGCATGGGGACAGCCTGCTCCACCATGGTCCTCACCACAGGCCGCAGGGGACTTCTGCTCCGGCGCCCGGAGCACCTCTCCCCCTCCTTCTTCACTGACCTTGGTGCCTGCAAGGCTGTTTCTCACTCCTCTCACTCTCCCAGCTTCTGTGTGGCACAGTGGTTTTTTTTCTCCGTCTTAAATATGCTCTCACAGAGGCACAAAATAACATCACTTATTGGCTCAGCTCTGGTCAGCAGTGGGGCCCTTACCAAACATGGGGCAGCTTCTAGATCCTTCTCACAGAACTCACCCCTATGGCCCCCTGCTACTAAAACCTTGCCAGGCAGGGAGAGGGGTTGCCTGCCACCCTGGGCAAAAACCTGCTTCCATTCCCCTCCCCCCCCCCCCCCCCCCCATCTCTTACTTCCCCTCCTTTTGCCTTGTGTTGTGGCTGGCCCACGTGCCTGTCTCAGGCATGGTAAAGTATGATTCCACCAGTCGATCTCGTTCTCTGACTCCCTGCTGCTCTTCAGCCTGCCCACCTCCTCCTGAAGCTCTGTCACCAGGCTGAGCAGTTCTACCTGGGCATACCTCCCCACATGTATGCTCACTGCTGCCATCACTGACAGAAAACTTGGGCATGCACTGCAGTCTGAGACGTGGATGGCTGCATGTTGCCAGGGGAGCTCTGTTGGGGTAGCTGCATCAATTCCTGTGACTGGAGAGGCTAGAGGGGACGCAAAGGGTGTATGCTATGACTAGAGTTTCTTGCACACAGGTGTGGTAGTTTAACCCTGCTATGCAGCTGAACTCCACCACAACTGTTCTCTTGCTCCCCCTCCTCAAAGGAAAAGGGGAGAAAATATGATGAAAAGGGTGCAAGGGTTGAGATAAGGACAGGGAGATCACTCAACAATTATCATCACAGGCAAAACAGTCTCAGCATAGGGAGATTAATACAATTTATTGCCTATCACTCGCTGGCTAGAACAGAGAGAAACTGAAAGCAAACTAAAAACACCTTCCCCCCATCCACCTTCTTCAACATCCTCCCCCTAAGCAGTGCTGGGGTGTCCTGGTTTCAGTTAGGACAGAGTTATTTTTCCTCCTAGTAGCTGGTAGGGTGCTATGTTTTGGATTAGGATAAGAAGAGTGTTGATAACATGCTGATGTTTTAATTGCTGCAGAGCAATGCTTACACTAAGCCAAGGACTTTTAATTGCTGCAGAGCAATACTTACACCAAACAAGGACTTTTCAGCTCCTCGCTCTGTCCTGCCAGCGGGCAGGCTGGGGGTGCAGCAAGAGCTGGGAGGGGACAGACCCAGGACAGCTGACCCAAACTGGCCAAAGGGGTATTCCATACCATCTGACGTCATGCTGAACAATATATAGGGGTGGCTAGCCAGGGTGGGGGGGCCGGCTGCTCGGGGTTGGGCTGGGCATCGGTCAGCGGGTGGTGAGCAATTGCATTGTGCATCACTTGTTTGTACATATTTTTATTATTATTATTTTTATTTTTATTTTCTATCTTAATAAACTGTCTTTATCTCAACCCACAGGCTTTACTTTCCCGTTTCTCTCCCCCATCCCAGAGAGGGAGGGGGGAGGGTGAGCGAACGGCTGTGTTGTGTTTAGCTACCAGCCGAGTTAAACCACAACATGGGGAATGGAGGTTGTGGTCAGTCCGTAACACTTTGTTTCTGGTACTCATTCATGATCACTCTCTTCCCCTGCTCCAGCATGGGGTCCCTCCCACAGGATAAAGTCCTTCCCAAACTGATCCGGCATGGGCTTCCACAGGCAGCAGCTCTTCAAGAACTGCTCCAATATGGGTCTGTATCATGGGGTCCACCCTTCAGAAGCAAACTGCTCCAACACGGGTCTCTCACAGGCAGCAGCTCCTGCCAGGTCACCTGCTCCTGCATGGGCTCCTCTCTACAGGCGACAGGTCCAGCATAGAGTCTGCTCCAGCAGGGGTTCTCCACAGGCCACAGCTTCCTTCAGGCCAGCTTCACCTGCTGTTCAACCATGGGCTCCTCCACGGACTGCAGCATAGATCCACTGTTGTACACCATGGGGGCCAACCTGCTCCACCATGGTCCTCTCCGCAGGCTGCAGGGGAACTTCTGCTCCAGCTCCTGTCTCAGGCATGGTAAAGCTCCTCCCCCTCCTTCTCCACTGACCTTGGTGTCTGCAGGGCTGTTTCTCACTCCTTGCTCTCCCAGCTGCTGTTGCACAGCAGTTATTTTCCTCTTCTTAAATATGCTCTTACAGAGGCACAAACAACATCACTTATTGGCTTGGCTCTGGCCAGCAGCAGGTCCCTTTTGGAGCTGGCTGGAACTGGCTCTTCTCTAACATGGCACATACAGCTTCTGGACTCTTCTCACAGAGGCCACCACTACAACTCCCTGCTACCAAAACCTTTCCACATAAACCCAAGACAGCAGTCTACTACTTCAAAAAATAAAAATAAAAAATCAAGTGTAGATTGCGTGCTCAGACTCTGTTACTAGTGAATTATATGTTCCTCGATTCCCAGTGAAGAAAGCCAAGGAAGCTGCATAAAGACCTTGAAAGAAAATTCCCTTTCCTCAGGCTGAGCTGAGGAGCTAGAGGGCCTGTGCAATTCTGTAACCAGCGGTGCTGAAACTAATTAGAACCCATCCTCTTTTCTTTCTTTGATATGTTGAGAATAGGCCTCATTTAAAATAAGTACTGCTTCCCATATCTTTTTTAACCAGCTGTTTTTCTGAAAGGACAAGGAAGGCAAGGAGAGGAAAGAAAAAGGGTACTGAAATGGCATCATCCTTTACTATCAAAATTACTGGAGATGCTCCTGAAAAGGTAGGTATTTAGGGTAGCCACTTGCAAGTTCATAATGGAACATCAACTTAACATTACCTGTTCACTAATGGCCTGGAATTCCCTCATCTCATCCTCTGTTAGTGGAGCACATGTTTCATCATTTTCACTCTCTTCCTGCCAGCCCATCTCCTTTAACAACCTTTAAAATAAAAGGGCAATATTAAGGAATTTCTACACATACTCAGAGATTTCAAGCTCTGCCTACGTGAATAGGTAAAGATGTGTAATATATGGATTAGTCCATAATTTGATTTTTAAACAAACTCTTATATAAAAGTAGGTTAAAATCATAAGATACATAAAGCACAGAAGTTGAGAAGTTCTCAGGTCCTTCACAGCTGACCCTGTTTTTGCTACTACATTTAATTTAAAAGGCTGCAAAACCTAAGTAGTAATACTTCATCTATAGGACACGTTCTTAATTTCAAGCAAATATCTGCACCATCACTTGCACACACCAAGTATTAAATTTCCTGCCATCAGGTTTCATGTACAAAACAGACCCTGCCCCCCTCTGTCAATCCAGTAAATGTACCAACAAAAGCTAAGTTTCCTGTTGTATCGCTTCAAGATATTTATTAATCAATCAACAACATTCCCAGATATATCTGCTCTCAACATAAGCTGCCCGATGTTTCAAATAAACTCTTATGGAAACCAGGCTAATAAGAACCTCAGTTTTTCCTATTGTTTCAATTGGATGGCTGCTCTCCAGAACTGCAGCAATAAAAAAAGCAAATTTATCTAAGAAGTTATTCAAGGTAAATGACTTCATGGATTCATCAAGGGAAAGTCCTGCCTTAGTAATTTGATCTCCTTCCATGATAAGGTCACCTGCTTGGTGGGTGAAGGGAAAGCATTGGACGTAATCATTCTGTATTTTTGTAAGGTCTTTCATACTTAGCCTCATGGCATCCTTCTGAACAAACTGTCCAATTATGAGATAAACAGGCTCATGCTATGCTGGGTGATGAACTGTCTATCCTGGTTTCAGTTAGGACAGAGTTAATTTTCCTCCTAGTAGCTGGTAGGGTGCTATGTTTTGGATTAGGAAGAGAAGAGTGCTATTAGTAGTACTATTATTATTATTATTATTATTTTCCTGACTTAATAAACTGTCTTTATCTCAACTCACAGGCTTGACTTTCCCGTTTCTCTCCCCCATCCCAGAGAGGGAGGGGGGAGGGTGAGCAAATGGCTGTGTGGTTTTTAGTTGCTGGCCGGGTTAAACCACAACACTGTCTGAACAGTAGAGCTCAGAGGCTTGTAGTGAATGGGGCTACATGTAGCTGGTAGCCAAAGGCATTCCTCAGAGCACAATTGGGCCAGTCCTATTCAATGTTTTTATCAGTGATGTGGATGCAGGAGTGGAATGCATCCTCAGCAAGTTTGCTGATGATACTAAACTGGGAAGTGCTGCTGACACCCTGGAGAGACGAGAGGCCTTGCAGAGTGATCTAGATAGATTGGAGCATTGGGCGATCAGCAACAGCATGAAGTTCAACAAAGCTAAATGCCAAGTTCTACATCAGGGATGCAGTAATGCCAGACACTGGTACAGTCTGGAAGATGAGAAGCTTGAGAGCAGCTCAGCAGAAAGGAATCCGGGGTGGTGGTTGACAATAGGTTCAACATGAATCAGCAGTGTGCCCTGACAGCCAGGAGGGCAAACCACATTTTGGGATGCATTAAACACAGTATAGCCAGCCAGCCAGTCAAAAGAGGTGATTCTCCCACTATATTTAGTGTTGGTGTGGTCTCACCTTGAATAGCGAGCATAGTTCTGGGCTCCATAACATAAAAAGGATGTTAAGGTACTTGAAAGCATACAGCAGAGGGCTACAAAGCTGGTAAAAGGGCCAGAAAGCTGTGGCAGTGTACTCCTGCCCCCCCCCCCCCCTTAACCTGACCTTTCACCTGTAACCCTGATTGGGCGATAACCATCAGTGACAACCATATTGAATGCATCTGGTCATGACAGTTAAACTAGGCTCAAGGTAGATTCAGGGGAGATAGATCTAATGGCTAACAGAGCATGCACCAACTAAATATGGCTGTTATTTTTATGTGCACTACAGGGATTTTATCCCCTTCTACAGTACATAACAGGTCTGATTGGGGAGGTCTGGCTCGGTTGGCAGATCCCCTAGTGTTGACTAACCAGGTGGCCTTTGCCAAACGTGCATCCCAATTTTGAATGTCCCAGAACCCATTGCCTTCAGTGTAGTCTTTAACAGTCCATCACACAGCCTCGTGGATGCTGATGCATGATATGGGGATGTGATTTACCCACTCATGGCCATGCTCTTTGGCCAAGGTGTCTATGTGGTTGTTTTGGAAATGAGTCTGTGTACTCCTCTTGCTCCCCCCAAACCTGACCCTTCACCTGTAACCCTGCTCAGGTGATAGCCATCAGTGGCAATTGTGATGAATGCTCCTGGTCATGATAACCTAATCAGGCTCAAGGTATATTCAGGGGAGATAAATCCAAGGACTAATGGATCATGCAACAACCAAATATAGCTGGTATGCAAATATGACTAGTAGTCAATCTTCTTACCCCATAAACAGCGGACAGACAAGAGCCTGCTAAGCTCTCCTGTACTGCAGCAACCTGCATGCCAAGATCTTCCCCCTTTAGCAGGTATGCCTCTCAAGGTTACTCCTCGAGGTCAAGAGATTCCTTACCTGGGACAGATACTTGGTAAGTGACTAATAGCTAACTTGTTGAAACTGTGCAAGTAATTTGCTAAGCACGCTGAAACTTTGTAATTTAACAAAATGATATAAAGGAACGATTGTGCATATAAACTGATAAGTCTAGGATTGGGATATGATCCACTCGTATCTAGACTCCTCAGAGTTTGTATGGTAAAAGGGACTCCATTCTGAACCTCGTAACTCAATATGAGGATCTCCCTGATACTTTGTCTAACCCTGTCCTCTATGCAGTAAATAATCAAGTGACCTTGCTATCATGAATCTTGTTAATGCCACACTTACCATTAGAGCTTTATTAAATTGCTGTCTCAGCCACAGTTTATCTCTGCTAAATCACTGCTTTCATCAAGAAATATATTGCTGCTTCTCTCTTACAAGTGAAGTGAATAATTACTTTTGTGACAAAGGCATGTCCTATGAGGAGAGGCTGAGGACACTTGGGTTGTCTAATTTGGAGAACAGAAGGCTAAGAGGTGACCCCATTGCTTTCTACAACTTCTTGAGAAGGGGAAGTGGAGAGGGAGGTGCTGGTCTCTTCTCCCTAGTAAACAATGACAGGACATATGGGAAGTGCACAAAACTGTGCCAGGGGAGACTCAGACTGGACATGAGGAAAATTTACTTGACTATGAGGGTGGTAAAAAACTGGAACAGGCTTCCTAGCAAGACAGTTGATGCCCCAAGCCTGCCAGCATTCGAGACATTTGGGTAATGCCCTCATTAATATGCTTTAACTCTTGGTAAGCCCTGAAGTGGTCAAGCAGTTGGACTAGATGATCTTGGAAGGGGCCTTCCAACTGAACTATTCTATTCTAAACACTTGAGTACCACTCGCCAAGGTGATCAGCTGCAGTGCAGGCAAGTTCTGCAGAGGAACAAGGAATGATGGTGTGCAGGGGAGTTCCTGCAAGGCCTCATGAGAGCATCTGATGAGGCTTAGGCGGGGCCAGGAGAAGTGGCAGCCAGCCCCACATGTACAAAAGCATCACCAGTGGAGCACCATCAACCAGGAGCAGGCTTAAGAATGGAAGCAAACAGAGTGTGGTGCATCAGCTAGGGAGTAGTGGGGCAGTTTGCGCAGAAGGGCACTGTCACTGCCACTTCCAACAGCGATTGTAACCTGCTGTCTTGGGTTTGGTAGCAGGGGGGCTGCAGGGGTGGCCTCTGTGAGAAGAGTCCAGAAGCTGCCCCATATTAGACAAGAGCCAGTTCCAGCCAGCTCCCAAAGGGACCCACCGCTGGCCAGAGTCAAGTCCATAAGTGATGTTGGCTGTGCCTCTCTAAGAACATATTTAAGAAAGGGGAAAAAAAAAAA
>MU014139.1:24340-64741 GCA_011075105.1 Heteronetta atricapilla
TGCTGAGTCTGTTTTGCCCGTCACGATAATTACTGCACGATCTCCTTGTCCTTATCTCAACCCTTGAGCCTTTTGCATTGTATTTTCTCCGTGTTCCTCTTTGAGGAGGGGGAGTGAGAGTGGTTGTGGTGGTGCTCAGCCGCCCACCTGAGTAAAACCACCATACTGACAGACAAACAACGATGTGGATGAAGGTCCAACGAGGTTCATTGCCTAGAGGCTGACTTGCCCTATCCCCTATATCACCACAGGCTCCATCAAGAAGGGAAAAAAAAAAAGGGCTATTGTCATAGGTGACTCCTCCTCCTTTCTGTGGGGAATAGAGGGCCCAGTATATTGACTCAACCCATAGGGATGTCTACTGCCTCCCTGAGGCCCAGGTAAGAGACATTGCTAGAAAAGTCGCTTACCTGTTATGGCCATCTGATTGTTACCTTTTATTGGCTTTATATGCTGGCAGGAATGAAGTAGCAAAGTGAAGTCCAAGGGCAATCAAAAGGGACTTCAGGGCCTTGGGGCAACTGGTTAAGTGTAATATTTTCCTCTGTCCTTCCAGTAGCAGGGAACAATATTGAAAAGAATAGGCAGACCCAGCTGATCAATATGTGGCTCCGAGGCTGGTAGCATCAGCAGAATTTAGGGTTGCTCAGTCAAGGGATGGTCTACACAACACCAGGCCTGATGGCACCTGACAGGATGCACCTTTCTCAGAGGGGGAAAAATGATTTTTGCCCAGGAGTTAGCAGGGCTGATTGACAGGGCTTTAAACTAGATTTGAGGGGGGAAAGGGGCAAAAATGGGCCTGTCAGTGATAAGCTATGGGACTGCACGCCAACCTTGAGGGACTGTGTGCTAGCAAGACCCTTCAGTCTGCTCCATGAGGGGCTGGGTTCAATGAATCATCTCTGAAATGTTTCTACACGAACGCATGCAGCATGAGGAAAAAGCAAGAGGAGCTAGAAGCTTTGGCCCAGTCCCAGAGCTATGACACCATTAGCATAAGCAAAACCTGGTGGGAAGAGACCTGTGACTGGTGTGTTATGATGGACAGTTACGGGCTCTTCAGAAGAGATAGGCAGGGCAGGTGAGAGAGAGGGGTGGCACTGTATGTAATGGAAGCACTGGACTGTACGGAGCTTGCAGTCATCGACAGTGTGGTTGAGAGCCTCTGGGTAAGGATTAAGGGACAAGCAAATAAAGGGGATGTCGTTGCGGGAGTCTACTATAGACCACCCGGCCAGGATGGCAACACTGAAGAACTATTCTTTAAGGAACTGAGAGATACCTCTTAGATCAGCTGCCCTTGTCCTTATGGGGGACTTCAACCTGCCAGATATCATCTGGGAATATCACATAGCTGAGACAAAGAGGTCCAGGAGATTCCTGAAGCACCTTGATGATAACTTCTTGGTACAGGCACAAAGAGAGCCAACTAGGAAAGGTGCCCTCCTAGATCTGTTGCTTGTAAACAGCAAACTCTGGTGAGTGAAGTGGTGATAGGTGGCCACCTTGGCCATAGTGAAGACTAGAAGAAGACTACATAAGGTTGAAAAGAATGCATTTCCTTTGCAAAACTGCTTTGGTGGAACAACAGTGTACCTCCTCAAAAACAGTGCAAAGAGGCAAATATACACACTGAGGCAATCTGCAGTTTTTTCCTGGATAGCAGCAACCGAATGCTGGTGGAGTTTCCTCCATGGGAGCTAGCACTCACTTCAACCCACACCTTCTGCATCAAATTCTGAGAAAATCTGCATTGCTCTTCAGTGACAGAGGCACAATTCAGGATGCAATGGCCTCATATAGTTTCTATTTTTCTAGCACATGCTAGTGTCAGAGCCAGGACAGGCTTCTCTGTAATTTTTCAAGTCTCACATGGCAGCAGATGCTGATATCGCAGCATGTACAGACTATAACTAGGAGCGAGTTTTGGGATGCAGGGAGGAAGAGAAATGGAGACATTCTGGTGATTAAACTTGAGGTATCTCAAAAGATGAAATAATCAAAGTATTTTAGCTAGTACCAAAAGTGGTACAGCAGTATCTGAGCATGAAGAAAGTGGTTTTAAGCATTAAGACACCGAAAACATGGGTTTAATCTGAGGGTGAAGACTGGCATTTAACAAAGTACATTCTCTTGCTGCAAAGTTTTTGCCAAATGGATTAGCACCTTCTTCAGGCAAACCATACGTCTGTTGACCTTAAATCTTCAGAGGTTAAAAAGCAAAAGCAAAACACACCATTATCTCACAAAAATTAAAGATGTTTCTAAAAGTATATGCCAGAACTTGCACAGGGTACTGACACAGATGAAGAACAGTGAATATGTTAAAACAGAATTAGTTAGATGAATTCAAGTTGATGTTTTGTACCTGATACTCCATTTAGCCAGATGTCAGCCAGAAACACTCTTCAACATAACTCTCCCTACAAAAAATCCTAGGTCCCAATACAACAGACGTGCACTGGACAACCCTGCATGCAACCAATGACAGCAATAACCATTATTAAAACCAAACTAAAAGCCCAAAATTGTAGAGGGATGGGACAGCACTACTTAGTCTGCTTAAAAAAAGTTAACAGGACAACAACAGAAATGGAAGTTGTATCCCTCTGTATTGCTTAGACCTAACTGGACAACGCGATTGCCAGAGCAGTGAAATCAGCAGAAATAACACACAAGCCATCCAAAGCTTCTCCAAAGCAACAGTAATTTGAATCAAAGTTTTACTGCAAGCAAGCTAGGATTTTAATAGTATTATGTATAATTGAACAGTTATATAGCTGTTAATTTAAGTAAAATTTAGGGCAATAGCTAAATAACTTAAGCGATGTTGTCTCTTTAAAGCAGCATTAGGCTTCTAGGACAGTTAAGAATGTAAACTACACTAAAAAATTCAGATTAGCAAACTCAACACCTACAGGATGGATATATAATCACTGCATGCTGGAAACTCCCCCAGCAGAAGGAAAGTCCAAGATTTATTTTGTAAAATGTGCCAATAGTTATTAGGTATGCACAAGCATCCTGTGAGTTAAGCTGGTCACTTCGAGTCCACTTTTCCACAAAAAGGCCTACCATAATGTCTTCATGCGGAAGTCCACATACACACACACCAAAAAAAAGGAAAAAAAACACAAACAGACCAGGGTACATTTCACCATCTATACTCATAATGGAGAAGTCATGAAAGTCTCTGCGGGTACTACAGAAGGAAAATTTATCTAGTCCAATGTATACATAGAATCTATCACTGAAAAAAGACATTATTTCTTTAGTTAACAGTAAGAAATTAACAGCACTCATGATAAGCTCACCTCCAGACTGAGTTATGATTTCCTAGCAGCACCATTCTCATCTTTATCACCTGCTACTGCAGTTACACCTAGGAGATACTAGAATTGTATTTCAATCCTTTTTTGAAGTTACTTTCTCCCTTTCTATTGCATTGTCTTGTGATATTACTGACCATGTCAAATAGCTATAAAAACAATCCATTTCTTTAACAAGGAAAAGTTCACTGAGTTTTACATAAGATGCAGCATTTGAAGTATTATTGATACAGATAGCAATTACACGCATTGTTCCTCCTAGATATACAGCCCCAAATCAGAGGGATAAAAGTCTCTATGTAGTTTGCTTTATTTTGTTAAGGAAATATCAAATATTTAGTAAAGCAAGTTAAAGATGCCAGTACACAAGCCTAATAGAAGCAAAGTATATTCTACGTTAAATTAGTACGTCTAAAACTTAAACTCTTATTAAGTATTGTATTCTCAGCTTCCAGATTCTGACTTCTAAGCTTGTAAGAACTGAAGACAATCACCATGAAGAAACATTTTATATAGTAAATACATACCTATGTTCTGCCTCAAGTGAGCTTGAAAGAATGTCTGCCTGAGGAAAAGTTGAAGATCTAATGATTAGTTGAGATATAACTGAAGCATTGCCATTCTCTTGCGGAATTTCATTTTCGAAGTTTTGATTTATATATCTCTCATGACAAGGACTGGTGCTGTTATGCAAGTTAAAGGAGTCATCCTGTTAAAGCAATTATACGTTACATAGTTTAAAAGTAAATTCCACTCAAGTAAATCTCTATAAATGCTGCAAAATTCCCAGGCTGTTGTAACAGCAATTGTAACTTACTAGCCATGATATAAGAACTAGGAAAAAAGCTTATTTAGAAAGCAGACTGTTCAGGTTCACTCAAATATTAAAAGTTCTTGAATCCCATAAATCTAAAATGTTTATTCTATTCATTCGGCAACTTTTAATTTTTATTCAGTAATTAGCCAAACTGCCTCAGAAGTCTTAGCAACTGTAAAAACAAAGAAGAGTATGATTATCTAGCTAGCACTCTTTTGACAACAAAAGCCCCAGACTTGTCATATAACAGCATTACCCATAGCAGGAGGCAATCACTCAGCCAGTTCTGCACTTGTAAGAAATATTTTTGAGTCCAGGATTGAGACCATCATTAGCATTCCCCTTCCATTCAGTGTTATCTGCTTCCAGAAATTTTAGAATGCTTAGCAAGAAATTCTTAAGAGGTATCCCAGTAAACATATGTTCAGCTGTTAAATTATTAACCTGGAAAATGCATCTTAGATTATCAAAGAAAATTCATAAAAATATTAAAGAATTTTAGTGTATTAGGCAAAAAACCTTCCTCCAAGCATGATTCAGAAGCTGATCACAATTTGCATCATTATTTCAGAGGTGAAGTCTGTCACTGCAGGCCTTAAAAATTATCAACATCATCGCATTATAAAAGACTGATGTGAAGTTATCTACTTAACCACTCAGTTACACAGTGCATCTGCTACTGATGATCATTTAAATTAGTGTTGGAAGCTGGACAACTATCACAGTTACATGATTTGTTACACCTGAACATCTTTTGACACCAGTTAGTGAAACAGCAATGGCAGGGAATTAAAAAGAAATACTCCAAGCTATGTGTTAGACACATCTGTCCAACGATATTATGACGTTTTTTTCCCCTCCAAAATACACTGCATCTGAAAATCAGCTGTGTACAATGAGACAACCAAATGCATTTGACATAAATACCATGAAGATATTAAGAGTTCAAGACAATTTCAGGAAGAGAAACTCCAGTCATGTTCACATAATATATTCAGAATTCTGAAGCTCAAAACAGTGTTAACCAAGCTCTTTTTAATCTTAAATCAAAATCTTTGTGCATTTCTTAAACAACGCTGCACCCAACACCCACCTCAGGGTGTATTCAGCAACACGATACCAAATAAAAAGATGCAGACGTTTCCTAACTCACTCGCTGTGTAAGTTTTACTCTGCTACACAGCTGAACTCTGCTGCAACTGCTCTCTCGATCCACTCCTCAAAGGAAAAGGGGAGAAAATATGATGAAAAGGGTGCAAGGGTTGAGATAAGGACAGGGAGATCACTCAACAATTATCATCACAGGCAAAACAGACTCAGCATAGGGAGATTAATACAATTTATTGCCTATCACTAGCAGGCCAGAACAGAGAGAAACTAAAAGCACCACCACTACCCCCCACCCTATCCACCCTCTTCTGTGTCCTTCCCCCAAGCACCAACATGGGGAATGGAGGTTGCGGTCAGTCCATAATGCTTCATCTCTGCCACTCCTTCATGGTCACTCTTCCCCTGCCCCAACATGGTGGGGGGTGAAGGGATTATAGGTAGCCACCTTGGCCATAGTGACCATGAAGTAGTCGAGTTTAAAATCTGTGGTGACAGGAGGAAAACTGCCACTAAAACTTCAACCCTGGATTGGGGGAGAGCAAATTTCAGGCTGCTCAGGGAAATAGTTCATAAGGTTCCCTGGGAAACTGATTTTAAAGATATTGAGGTCCATCAGTGCTGGTCGGATTTTAAGTACCATCTCCTAAGAGTGCAGGACCAGGCAATTCCAAAATGTCGTAAGTCAAGCAGGTGGGGCAGAAGGCTGGCTTGGCTGAGCAGGGATCTTCTTCAAGAGCTTAGGTGGAAAAAAAAAAAAAAATGATGGTTGCTGGAAGCAAGGAGGGGTGACATGGGAGGACGACAGGGATGCTGCTCATCATTGTAGGGAGATAATTTGTGCAGCCAAGAATCAGAGTTGAAGCTGGCCAGCAGAGTTGTGGTGGTTTCACTCTGGTGGGCAGCTGAGCGCCACCACAACTGCTCTCTCACTCCCCCTCCTCAAAAAGAAAGGGAGAGAAAATACGATAAAAAGGGCTCAAGGGTTGAGATAAGAACATGGAGATCACTTGAAAATTACAGTCACAGGCAAAACAGATTCATCACAGGGAGATTAGAGAAATTTATTACCTATTACTAACAAGGTAGAGAAGTGAGAAACAAAGAAAAAATAAATACATCTTCTCCCCATCCACCCTCTTTGACTTCCTCCTCCCGAACGGTGCAGGGGAACGGGGATGGGGTTTGCAGCCAGTCTATAGTACTTTGTCTCCACCACTCCTTCTCGGTCACTTTCTTCCCCTGCTCCAACATGGTGTCCCTCCCACAGGATACAGTCCTTCCTGAACTGATCCTGTGTGGGCTTCCCACAGGCAGCAGCTCTTCAAGAACTGCTCCAGATATGGGTCTGTACCACGGGGTCCATCCATCAGGAGCACACTGCGCCAACCTGGGTCTCCCATGGTGTGGTGGTTTTACCTTGCTAGGCAGCTGAACTCCACCACAACCACTCTCTCACTCCCCCTCCACAGAAGGGGAGGGGAAGCAGGGCCTCAACGCACATAGCCGTTGTTCTGGAGGACAGACGTTTTCACAACAAGAGCCCACCCCTCCCCTCTTCTTCCTTTTTCCACCTTTTATTGCTGAGTGTGACATCATATGGTATGGAATATCCCTTTGGCTGGTTTAGGTCAGCTGCCTTGGTGATATTCCTTTCTCACTTTTTTGCCCACCCCCAGCCTGGTGACTCTGGGAAGGTTAGAGAGAGTCCTGATGCTGTGCCAGCACTGCTCAGCAGCAGACACAACACTGGTGTGATGACAGTGCTGTTCTAGCTACAAGTGCAGAGCACAGCATTGTATGGGCTGCTGCAGGGAAATTTAACTCCATCCCATCCATACCCATTATACACTGGCAGCAGCTCCTGCCAGTTCACCTGCTCTTTTGTGATCTCCTCTCCAGAGGCTACAGGTCCAAGGCTATTCCTCACTCCTTACTCTCCCAGCTGCTGTGTGCAGCAGTTTTGTTTTTCCCTTTCTTAAATATGCTCTCACAGAAGCACAACCAACATCGCTTATTGGCTTAGCTCTGGCCAGTGGCGGGCCCCTTATCTAACATGGGGCAGCTTCTGGATTCTTCTCACAGAGGCCACCCCTATGGCCCCCTACTACCCAAACTTTGCCACGTAAACCCACTACAGGGTCATTTCTGGTCTTGCAGCAGGAGAGATCAACTTAGTCTGTTTCAAATGAGTGATGTGAGCTGGCTCACGGCTGTTCCACAAAAACCACTGACCAGGGGACAGTACATTAACAACTTCTTTGTTCATATAAGTTGCCAGGTAAATTTTTGAGGGTTGAGTTTCTCTTTAAGAATATAAATTATTTTGCAGGTGACATGGAGAATCAGATACTGGCGGTGTGCAAGTGTGTGAGACAACATGACGATGATGCCTGCTGTTTAAAGCAAGATAAATTATGGGACAGTTGCTGAAGTGTTTTGTGAGAACTGTGTTAGACTCCTTCAGTGCAGCAACTTTTCAAATGTCCTTGTGCTTTTCTCACTGACTCCCCCAGATGTCTCCTGGGTGGTATGTAGACTGAAAGGCACGCGTCCTACAATGTGAGTTGGTGGGAAAGGCTATCTGGCAAAGGACTTCTAGACTGAAGTGGAAAAAAGAGTTGCAAATTGAGATCTCCAGTATGGTTCCAACAGATTTGAGAAAACCATGCACAAAGTGACATGTGCCATTAGATTCTAAAATATTATAGTCCAAAGTGAACAGTGACAGACAGAAATAAAAGTGCACAAAATCTAGGGAATTGGTAGTATCACACCTGTGGGACATGAAGAGGAGAACTATTTATTTCTTCTGCCTCACTATACATGTTGGTCTTAAGGTTTGGGGGGAGTAAATGACTCATGCAGGTGGTTGTGAGATACAGAAGTTTAATTCCTACTATACCTAGCCTGTAAGTAGCTTTCAGAGCCTGCATTGCACCAATCCTGTCCTGCTTCCAAGTATGTTCTGGTTTCAGGTAGGGTAGAATTAATTTTCTTCTTAGTAGCTGGTACGGTGCTTTGTTTTAGATTTAGGATGAGAATAATGCTGATAACACACTGATGTTTTAGTTGTTGCAGAGCAGTGCTTACACTAAGTCAAGGACTTTTCAGCTTCTCATATTGCCCTGCCAGCAAGGAGGCTGAGGGTGCACAAGAAGTTGGGAGGGGACAGACCCAGGACAGCTGACCCAAACTGACCAAAGGGATATTCCATACCCTTCCATGTCATCCTGAACAGTAAAACTGGGATGAATTGGCTAGGGGGGATACTGTTGGTCGGGGACAGGCTGGGCCTTGGTCAGCTGGTGATGAACAATTCAATTGTGCATCACTTTCTTTGTTTATTCTTTTTGTTGTTATTGCTTTTTTCCACTTTTTTTTGTTTATTTCTTATTAAAATGTCCTTATCTCAACCCGTAAGTTCTTGCACTTTTCTTTTTAATATTATCCCCATTCCACTGTGGGGGGAGTGAGCAAATATCTGTGTGGTGTTTAGCTGCCTGTTGGGTTAAACCACAACATTAGGAAAACAGTTTAAAAAATAATCATAAGGAGCTAGGGTTTGGGAATGGCTTTTGGGTAGAGTAGAGAAAGCAAACCAATTCACTGTCAATTCACTCCTAATTCCGCATCTGAACTCTTGCCAAGATTTCAGGATTTTGTGAGCCAGGTCTACCAACACAATGAGACAAGCAGGAGAATTCCCAACTGGGAACCTTGATTATAAAGTTGCCTCTTGATTTACTCCATATTCACATGAATTCTACTGTTGCTTTGCACATCTCTTCTGAGAGCAGGAACTGTGTGATGATACACTGCCAACTGAAATAGCTTTGTGACATACTGTGCTGTTTCCCTTTATTTCCCCGATTAAGCCTCAGTCTTTGTCTGGGTCATAGTGTTTTCCTGTCATCTTCTAGACTTTCTTGGTAATGACATTGAAAAAAGATCTCAATTCACCACTGAAATTTTGAGTTTAAACATGTGTGCCTTAATGAGAAAATAACATACACCTTTGCCACAGTATATCATGGCTCTTAGAAGAAAGACTGTCATATTCATTATTCAGCTCAGCAAGTAACGTTAAGCAATGAGAGAAAAGTTAATAAGGGAATATACACTGTCTTGGAAGGTAGGCATGGTAAGGGCAGAACAGCCACTCTAATAACAAAGAAAAGATACATGATTGTCCTGACATTCCACCGTTAATTTTTAAAATTGTTAATTTTAAATGAGAACTTCCAAAGCCAAAACACCATCAAACCTCAACCTATGACCATCATGTAGAACACCAAATTTAATGTTATTCCCACCAAAGAAATCAAAATGAGCATAACTTACTATTTGACTGTGGAAGAACTGAATATGCCTTTTGCAAATGAAGACATTTCCTTAAGTAGGTGTCTTGATATTTACTGCCTGCTGCTAATTTCCAAAAATTAATCAATTTAAAAAATATCCAAAAAAAAGAGAAAAACAAACAACTGAAACAAGCCCTAGCTTTGCAATACATATTCAAACTGCCTAAAAAAGGGAAAAGTTTATGTTTGCTACTTAAAATCACAATCAGCAGAACCACTTCACTGAAAACCGTAAATTACCTCAATGGCTTCAGAACTGATCTAACCAAATCAACTCACCTGACTTGGCAATTAATAATTACATTTCTGTAGTAATGCAAAATTTAGACATTTAATGTTTGATCTAAGGGCATATGCAAGGTGAGGTTAATAGATACAAAACTGTCGTAAGAGCAGTTCTTACCTTTATTGCTAATTAAAAATATTTAGTTTGTTGGTACCCTTTATCTCAGCGTTCTTCATTGATATACCTAAGGTACACACAACAGCCAATACTAATTCATAGTTTCTACTATTAAATGACACGTAAGTCTTACTATATTGAGTGTTGCATTTGAAATGTGTTTGTAAACAGTGAAGTGTACCAGAAATATTTTATTCACATTGGTAAATTTAATGTGTTTACATTACAATAAACAAAGGACAAAATTTGTTCAAAACCTTTTATTTACTATAAAGACAAAAACACCAAAATAGGTACAAATCATACTATATAAATTTGGTTCAATGGGGTAAAAACTTTTAATTAAAATATTTTGATATATTTAAAATAACAAAGGATACAATTAAGCCAAATTTCTTAACCCAGAGATTTCTGTAGAATTTTCTTGTACAGTAAGGTGCTAATGGAAGTTAGCCCTTAAGCCCTGAAAGTCTTAGGAATTAGTCACATAGCAAATATAATTTCATTGTGAATGTGAACTTTGGTAGAAGAAACTCTATAGGATACCTGAGGTAGTACAAACTGGAATAAACAACAGTAGAGGTTATTTACAACTGAAATACCAAATAACATTAAGAACACGAAAAAATAATTACACAATACAATTTTCAGTACAGCTTTGATCCAAAGAAAATAATATTACATCACACCTGCATTTTAAAAACATCACAATTACCAGCAAGCTGAGGGAAACACAAGGAAACAAAATGCATTTGGATATCTAGAGGCAGTTTGAGTTTGAAATGTGGTAGGCATGGTGATCTACAAAGTAATACTGATTAGCTGAGGTTCATCAGTTTATACAGTTTACATTTCTGCCAGAACCTATATTAATCTGACAACTGATTTTCCAGTACATGAATTGGCAAGAGTGCATCCTTTAAAGCTTGCACATAAGAAAAACTTGGAAATAATCTTATTAGAAAGAGAAATTCTGAAATGGTCAAAAGAAAGTCAAGTACAAAACAGAGAAACAGAGCTAGCAAACTTCACATATAGGTATTATCTTTTTAACTCTTTGAAGTCTGCTAATCTTCCAAAACAAAGGCATGTAAAATTTTCAAAAGAAACCCATTCACAACTAATGACAATGCTTTTTTAAAAAATTATTATTAGTATGAGCACTATCATTCCTGTAAACCTATTGAGATGTTTTACTTCCAATTTGTAGTGTACATTTTAAAATTTACTATAGCTTATATAGTTTGTCCTGAGTCTTTGAAAATAGCCAATTCTGTTTCAGTCCAACAATTCAACTGGCTTCTGAAGAGTTAAAATACAATCGGCATTTTTTCAAATGGATTAAATACAATCAGTATTTGATTTAAAAAGATCTCTGCCCTCTTAAAAAAAAGAAAGAAAAGCTGCCATTTTCCTTCAGAATTACATGCATCAGAACCTAAAAACATGCCTTTAAAATCACTTTAAAAACACGTCTGTTGAAAACACAAGTTTTGCACTACAGGTGAACCTTTACTTCACATTTTACTTTATCTTGCTTTTCAAGTCCAAGTTCATTTCTTGTTAAAATAAATACCTTTCTTATGGTAATATTTTTTTAACATTTTCAAATTAAATTATTGCTAACAGCTATAGTAAATAGATGATGTATGACAGAAGGAAAACAGCAGGTAAAATTTGGTATCAGTGGAGAATGTGACCTCAGTTTTGTTACAGAAAGAATGAGATTTACTCATAGTTGGCACCTGCTCCCACTGAAGTACAGGACAAAACCTCCCATATACTTTAATGGGAACTGAGTTTGGGGACTTTGACATGAAACTTTTTGACATAATTTGCCAGAAGAAACTGCTATATGAAAAGAAGGCTCAACAACTTTTAGCATGATTCAGATTCTAAGCTGTTTTATGCAGAACATTTTTTTCCTTTTCCCCCTTTTTTATTTTTAAATAAATTATACTATCAGACCCTGAAACACTGACTTGTTGAAGGTGGCATTTTATTCCAGATTTTCAGCAAATCTGTTTTTAAAACTTGTGTCAGTAAGATGCTCAGTTACATAGTTTGCATCTTTTTCTAAAAACTATTTTAAAAGATCACCTTTCCCTGAAAGTTAAAAAAAAACAATGAAAATACAAAACTTTAATTACAAAAGAAATTACATAGCCAGCAAAAAATGCATAGTGAACCACAACTGCCTGTTCTTACTTTAAAGAAGGCAAAATGTTTTTTAAAAGTATCCATCAACATTTGGATTTGTTACACAGAGAACTTTGTATAATCAAAAGGGACAGATACAGAACTTACTTTTAATCATTGCTGAAAACCGACTGTAATTGCAGAACCCTCTACTTACATCTATGTGATGTGAAATGGAACAGTGAAAGCGAACTATATTAAAATAGATCCTGAGTGCCTCAGCTGCTAATATTGCTGAAAAAGTGCTCCAAATAAAATAAAAATCACCTATCTGCTAAATAATCATGCAGATTTAAAGAAAAATGCTTTTGGGTTGATGTAGGGCCAGATATTTGAAAAGGCACAGTTTACAAATCTCTACAAATTGTGAAATGTTGCATACTGAGTTATGTAAAGATCTCAATTTGTAAATCACATACTTGGTAGGGTCCTCCACTGGCCTTGAGTACTTGATGTACCTGTAATTAAGGCCAGCAGAATGACAGAAGTTGCTGTGCTTAACGGAAGTGCAAGTGAATATTAACTGCAGTGCAGTGAATATTGTATATTCAGTAGCATCTTATTCAGTATATCAGCCTTATACATAATTAGCTACCACATAGTACAGAAGACTGGGTGTTTCAGCAGCTCCCTCGATGGGGGTCTGTCCTGAGGTTGAAGTTCTAAACACTGAAGAGTCACATCTCTCAAACCAGGAGACAGTTGTGAAGGGATTGATGGAGCAGTAGTTGCACTAGCACTATGAACAAAGGGAAAATATTTTCTTTTTCTGAGAAGTCAGTGTCTTTTAAGCCCCCTCTTCTACCCCAAAACCTTTCAATAAGCTGATTATATTCAGCTGATGAGTTATACTATGTATTTTTATCCCCTTAGCATATTTCACGCTGTAGTTTGAGTATTACATTAACTGCCATTTTATAAAATGGGTATTAAGTTTCATTTATGCATCTTTCACCAATAACATATGCTCTCTTGGTTTTCACAGTCTGCCTCTCTCCTTGCACTTTTCTCTAAATTTTCTTCTTGCAGCAAGATTCTGCAGTGACTAACAGCAAGAGAGACCATAAGAAAAGTTCTTATGCCATAATTGTGGGTATTCTTTAGTCTACTACTTGCCATCAGTGTTAACTGCCATAGCATAAGCAAGCACATAGATTTAGCTGAGCAATGCTACATTATGATATGTTAAACTGGGTATGCTTTCTGGCATTGTCTTTACTGCATTTCTGCTACCACCCTGAAGGGCAATCTTTCTCAGATGGAAGCAGATCACTCCCCACCAAATTAATTTTGACCTTTTCTAGATCAAATTGAGCAAGACGATTGAGAACATTAGGGTGACACCACCAGATTCACACAGACCACTGAATCATAAAGACAATTATATCTCTTATTTGAATATTACTGTGCTAGTTCTGTTTTGTGGAAACACTTTCTTCACTCACACTAGCGAAGATGCTAATCACTTTCTTCACCTGTGATAGTATTTTCTTCATTCACGCCTACAGTTCAACTTGATTTTTAGAATCAAATATACTTAGTTGATTTTAGTGAGAAACATGAATGATGAAATTGATGGCCTAGAAAAAGGAGGGACAATATTCATATATAGTATGGCATAATGGTAAATATATTTCAGTGAAATCTGGTCGTGGAACATCAGGTTTTACCAAAGAGCATTCCCCACTATGAAATATGAATACACATATAAATGTTTTATGTTAGAAACACTTTTCTTTTGCTCCCATATTTTACAGACTTCAAATCCTTGACTCTAGGAAGAAGTTTGGATCTCTACTTCCTAACTTTTTTTAGACTGTTACATTATGTGTCTTCTAACAGGGCTTTTTCTGCATATTATTGCTGGTAGCTTTTTTTTTTTCAAAGTCAGTATGATTAGTATATTGATATCAGTATTACCTTTGTACTAACAGCTCCATTATAAAGAAGGGCCATTGCAACAACCCCAGCAACCCCTTTTACTTGTATACTTTTCTAAAATTCACACTTTTGTATATGAAATTGGTCAGTGTCATTTGTAGCAACAAAGTACCTCACCTTAAATATCAGAGCAAGATGATTGGAATGTTTCTCTGCATTCCAGGGAGGCTTAGCACAAGCCATTTCTATAACAACACAGCCAATGCTCCACACATCACAACTCCTACCATATTGCTGACCTCTCAGAACCTGAACAGATAGACAAATCAAAGCTCAGATTATCCACTTCAAAGTCTCCTAACTCTAAGTAATTTAGATACTGAAAAAAATAAATCAAGCACATTCTGATTAACATTTCAGGTTAACAGAGTGATCAGTGATGCAAATGCCATTAGAAATTAGAATGCCAGCTGTAGAAACAAAGTGCCTGATAAAGGGACAAATCAAATTGTCTTGCAAGCTTTTAACCAGATGGTTATTTGAGCTTTTGTAACAATACTCATGCTATATTTTGCAACAAACTACTTATAACAACTTTGACAATGTTGTGGTTTAACCCGGCCGGCAGCTAAACACCACACAGCCGTTCACTCACCCTCCCCCCTCCCTCTCTGGGATGGGGGAGAGAAACGGGAAAGTGAAGCCTGTGGGTTGAGATAAAGACAGTTTATTAAGATAGAAAATAATAATAATAATAATATTAATAATATGTACAAACAAGTGATGCACAATGCAATTGCTCACCACCCGCTGACCGATGCCCAACCCAACCCCGAGCAGCCAGCCCCCCACCCTGGCTAGCCACCCCTATATATTGTTCAGCATGACGTCAGATGGTATGGAATACCCCTTTGGCCAGTTTGGGTCAGCTGTCCTGGGTCTGTCCCCTCCCAGCTCTTGCTGCCCCCCCAGCCTGCCCGCTGGCAGGACAGAGCGAGGAGCTGAAAAGTCCTTGGCTTAGTGTAAGCACTGCTCTGCAGCAATTAAAACATCAGCATGCTATCAGCACTCTTCTCATCCTAATCCAAAACATAGCACTCTACCAGCTACTAGGAGGAAAAATAACTCTGTCCTAACTGAAACTAGGACATGCGGTTAAAGGAATGACTGGGGTTCCATGCTCGACGGTCTCCGAACTCCTATCGCGCATTGATGGTGATGGGCCGGGTAACGGGCCGCCCCCACACTACGCAGCAGTCCCGCCGGACCCACCATCGACTGCAATGAAAGCGGAAGTTGACGGGGCCAGGCCAGAGCAGAGATCTGAGCCACTTGCGGAAGTAACACCCCAGGACACCCAGAGGGGATGTCCGCCACCGCCCGCAGGCGAGGGAGGGGAGGCGCGCCAACCCCCGCCTTCATCTCCGCCTCTTCACCCGCCCTTGCTGCTCTCTGCTGACTCCTCTGCTCCAGCAACTTCACCTCGCGGCAACTGTGTAGAACCACCCCTAGAAAATTCGGAAAACTTGTTAGAAATTGTCCAGCAGCGCCTTGCGGATCTGGACCTGCGGTTAAAAGACAAGGTATCAGTAGTGGATCGTTTCCCGTGGAGCGGAGAGGAGCCCACCTCATCATTTCCCCCTGCTGGCCCATGCGACGGAGTGGGGTCATAAAGGATGCTATCCTGGAAGAACATTGGATAGCATATATATACCATGCTAGAACATTCACTAAAGGAGAACGATTATACTCGCATCGAGGTTGCGTCGTTACTCCGGGTCACTCCCATTCCGACAACTAAGCATAGGCCAAGTCCCAGCACATTGCAGTGATTTGTGTCTCTTTGGAATTGCCAGGGTGATGACACATATTTTTGGGCATTCCGCCAACTTTTTAGGATTTTGCAGTTGTTCAGGGGTGAATTTCCAAAGCATTGTAGGTGCCCACTGCTCTAGATGCCCGCCCATATCCTCCCACAGTCCCTGCCACTCATAACTATCCTGCTGAGATAAATGATTGAGTCCCAAATAGGATTCTAATTAAAGTTTGTAATTTATTAAGCAAATAGAGGCAAGCAAACAGCGCTGGGTGCACCGGGAGTCTCTGCTCCACCAAGATGCACACCTGTTACGTCAGGGGGCTGATTTTTATGCTCCTAGACTAATACATATTCATCACTATTCCTAGAAAAGGCAGGGTTATTATAATTAGTTCCCAGAACCCAAACCCTCTCTGGACGCATGCGTATCAGTCTCTGGTGGTCTTTCAGGGGGTCTCTTGTGCTGAAGGCTCGTAGTCTTCCTCCCAGGCTTTGTCCTTCGGTCGTCCTTCAACTCCCCCTTTCTCCTTATTTGGTGGATGTCTTTGCTGGATATCAGACTCTTAGGCAGCGTCCCATGCAAAAGTCAGAAGTTTCCTAAAAACTCTTTGGTCCTCTTATCTCCCAGACTCGAGTCTCAGTGTTCGTCCTTCAAACCCTCTATTTACACAAATTGCTGGACCCTTCCTTTGCATGATACAAGAACTATGTACACTAATCACTCTGTTTTTCTTAAATAGAAAGTTATATTCCATCATGCGGCCCTGGCATTGTTCCGTACTGACAGGAATCAAATTAACACATTTCACACTAAGGACAGATCTCTGGATGACATTCCTAAGTAGTTGTTTAACCTTAGACAAAACCTGAAGCACATTCAGGAAACATAACAATGAGAACACACTGCTTTGAACATCCCAAGGATATTCAAAGTTTTGAAAAGCTATTGTAACTATCCTGGATGAGAAGGGGGAGGTGAAGGGAAAAGGGAGTGTGAAGAAGTGGGGAATAATATCCTCCTCCACCATTCCCCATCCCCTCTATAGATTGGTTTCCTGAGTAGAAAAAGTAAATGGTGTAATTGTTACTAGTTTCTGAGATATGGTTTCTAAAGTATGAAATTGAAGGCAATGCTGAGTACAAATACCAAATTAGTTTCATGACTAGTATTTTTTTCATATCATAAGCCATTGTTACACAGTACAGCAAAATAGCAACCTTAAACCAGCCCCCAGAAACTATAAACAGCATGATATGGAACACATACAGTAAGTAATGTGCTATATAACTCAGTTTGGAAAACAAGCACAGCAGACCTGAGATCAAAAAAATCAACATTGTGATTAGTGACTATTAAGCAGATCTAATGCTTATAATAGTTTTGTTCTGACACGCTGTGGTCAGATCTGTCATTATCTCAACGCTTTGGGTCCTAGTTGGATACCAAAAGGACTGTTGTGGATTAACCCAGCCAGCAACTAAGCACCACACAGCCTCCCCCTGGTCATCCTCGAGGTGCTTGAGCGAGTCCAGAGAAGGATGACGAAGCTGGTGAGGGGCCTGGAGAACAAGTCCTATGAGGAGCGACTGAGGGAGCTGGGCTTGTTCAGCCGGGAGAAAAGGAGGCTCAGGGGCGACCTTATTGTTCTCTACAGGTACCTTAAAGGAGGCTGTAGCGAGGTGGGGGTTGGTCTGTTCTCCCACGTGCCTGGTGACAGGACGAGGGGGAATGGGCTTAAGTTGTGCCAGGGGAGTTTTAGGTTGGATATTAGGAAGAACTTCTTTACCGAAAGGGTTGTTAGACATTGGAACGGGCTGCCCAGGGAAGTGGTGGAGGTCTTTAAAAGACGTTTAGATGTAGAGCTTAGGGATATGGTTTGATGGAGGACTGTTAGTGTTAGGTCAGAGGTTGGACTCGATGATCTTGAGGTCTCTTCCAACCTAGAAATTCTGTGATTCTGTGATTCTGTGATCCCTCTCCCCCAGTGGGATGGGGGAGAGAATCAGGGCGTTGGGGGGGGGGGGGGGAGTAAAAGCTTGTTGATTCAGATAAAGACAGTTTAATAGGACAGAAAAGAAAGAGAAATAATAATAATATGTACAAAGCAAGTGATGCACAATGCAATTGCTCACCACCTGCTGACCAATGTCCGTTCCATCCCTGAG
Source organism: Heteronetta atricapilla (assembly GCA_011075105.1). Taxonomy (NCBI): domain Eukaryota; kingdom Metazoa; phylum Chordata; class Aves; order Anseriformes; family Anatidae; genus Heteronetta; species Heteronetta atricapilla. The sequence goes on from MU014139.1 coordinate 42,429, forward strand.
CAGCGGTCCCCCCACCCCGGCCAGCCACCCTGTATTAATTGTTCAGCGTGACATCAGATGGTATGGAATACCCCTTTGGCCAGTTCGGGTCAGCTCTCCTGGGTCTGCCCCTCCCAGCTCTTGCTGCAACCCCAACCTGCCCGCTGGCAGGACAGAGCGAGGAGCTGAAAAGTCCTTGGCTTGGTGTAAGCACTGCTCTGCAACAATTAAAACATCAGCATGTTATCAGCACTCTTCTCATCCTAATCCAAAACATAGCACCCTACCAGCTACTAGTAGGAAAATTAACTCTTATATATCCTAGCCAAAACCAGGACAGCCTCTAAATCATAGAGAAATGTAGAATTAAAACTTACTCTGCCTGGCGGTATTGCTTTTAATTCTATTCTGATGGGCCTTATTCTTTGCACGCACTATGTATGTGTTAGGGCCAGGCAGCTGAAAGTTGTGTGAAAATATTCCATATCTGTGTCTAAATTGAGTGTTGATGCAATAGAGCGCTTTATCAGTAGTTTAAATGATCACTCTGATGGAGCATTTGTCTGTGCAACACTGTGCACAGTGATTTGCTTCCAGTATCTGAGCTATCTAGCTGTTTCAGCTGTATTGCAGACAGAAAAACAGCCCAGAGTTCTTACAGGGCACAGAACACCTTAATTTTTCTGTATTGCTTCCAGGTTTAAAGTAATTTTATTTTGTAACAAGTGGTCATACTGTGCTGTAGTAATAATAAACCTAATTTTTCTTGTCTGATACATATAGTATATAATAAATGGATTCAAGGTTATAACTCTTATATAGGCAGACAATGACTATAGGAAAAAAAATCGTTTTAATCCTACTGTCCAAATGGGGGAACTGCTGTCCTTTGAGATACCATGAATGACAGATAAGCACTTTAAGAATAAATCAGTTGCTGCTACAACTAATGTAAGTGGCACAAATGGACAGGAAAAAAGTTCTTGTTTTTATATGTTTTGCGTATAGATTAACAAGAAAACACCTATGAGATGTTAATATTAGAAACTATCAAATTTGCAAACTTTGTGTCTGAATTATGGCTTAATTATATACTGCTAGCAAAACAAATTTTGATGGATTTGCATTGCTTTAACGTGAAATGATTAATTTGTAATTCCAACACTCATGGTTTAATTCCTGCAAGGTGGTGAAACCTATCCCTGTGAAAGGAGATGCATATGAAAAGAACGAGATATCTCTAGAACCTCAAGCTGAAGGACAAAGTGCTGCTTCTTCACCTATGCAGAAAGGAAGGCATAGTCCTTCTCCTGGTAGCTCCTCTTCATCATCCTCTAGGACTGTTAAATCTGAATCACCAGGTGTTAGAAGAAAAAGGGTATCTCCAGTACCTGTAAGTTGCAAGCTGTGATGTAATTATTAATTTGGCTATATTCTGCAATCTTTTGCTTAAAAAGAGAGGCAATTAGTATGTAATCCTCGCTGGGTAGGTGAAGGGAATAAACGACACGACTCCAGGCTGGTGCGTAGCTGAAGCACTTTATTGTCTAACCCATCTACTTATATAGGCTTAGCGTATCTACATGCTTTTATCACACAACTTGGCAAAGTTTGCTTGTTAGCCGTTATTATTATTCACGAGGCGATCGCACAGCAGCCGTATCTCCTTTGTGTGTACTGATGAGCAACAGGGCAGACTGCACCTGTTGTTTCTGTTCTTCTTGTCTCCCAATTGTGCCTCCTTTATCTTCAAGCTACATGACTTCATCTCTGTATCTAATATACTCCACATACTTTCTGACTGATCTCCCACAATTCCCCCTCTTTTTATTTCTAACAGCCAAGCTGATTGTATTGAGCACAAAAGCATTCTCTGTAAGCATTGAAACAAGCACGGTACAACTAGCAAAACTACAACGATTACTAACAAAACTATAATGGCCCCTTTTATTAACTCCCTCACCCAGCCTCCCGTACCCAAACTCTGCAACCATGATTCCAAACCCCACGTGCTGGTTGTTAGCTTGTCCGTTAATCCTCTGAGATTAGACAGCTGTTGATGTATCGACTGAGAGTGATCACTTACAGTCATGCAACACATACCTTCAAACTCTTTGCACCCATGTCCTTGTGCCAATAATAAAAAGTCTATTGCCGCTTGTGATGGTTTTACTCGAGTGGGCAGCCGCGCTCCACCACAATTGCTCTCTCACTCCTCCCCTCCTCAAAGAGGAAGGGGGAGAAAAAGACAACACAAAGAGCTCGAGGTCTGAGATGAGAATGATTTAATTAAAGGGAAAGGGGAATGGGGAGAAAAAGAAACAAAAGAAAGAGAAGAAACAATAAGGCCGCACGGAAGCACAGAGAGAAAGGGAAACAAGTTATTCTCTACTTCCTATCAACGAGCGATGTTCGGCCACGTCCTGGGAAGCAGGGCCTCAAAACGCGTAGCAGTTGTTCAGGAGAACCCCTCCCCCACGAGAGTCCCCTTTTATTGCTGAGTGTGACATCAGGTGTTATGGAATATCCCTTTGGTCGGTTTAGGTCAGCTGCCCTGATGATGTCCCCTCCCCATCAATTGCCCACCCCCAGCCTGCTGGCTCTTGGGGCCTTGGAGGGAGTCCTTATGCTGTGCCAGCACTATGCAGCAATAGACACAACACTGGAGTGATACCAGTGCTGTTCCATCTACGAGTGCAGAGCACAGCACTGTGTGGGCTGCTGCAGGGAAAGGTGACTCCATCCCAGACAGACCCAACACATCGCTCTATTTTGCAGTGTTGCATGCCTAATGGAATCAGTGTCTATTAGCAACACACTCAATGCAGCAGAGGTAGCATTAGTCTGCTTTGCCAGCCAGCAACCTAGCTTATTTAGCATTATTAGAGCTTGAGCAGCGGCTACACCGGGTGCAAGAATCAAAGCGGTGTACTGGGTCTAGCTGGGATGGTAACTTTCCCTGCAGCAGCCCATACAGGGCTATGCTCTGCACTTGTAGCTAAAACAGCAGTGGTATCACACTGGTGTTGTGTCTGCTGCTGAGCAGTGCTGGCACAGCATCAGGACTTTCTCTAGCCCTCCTAGGGGGTGGGCAAAAAAAAAAAAAAAAAGTGAGAAACATCACCAGGGCAGCTGACCCAAACCAACCAAGAGGCGGATCGAGCTTCAAAAATTGAAGTGGCTCAGGTGGACCTGGACTGGGGAAGTAAAGGTGAGCTGTTTGTAGCTCGATGGGCCCATGAAACATCTGGACATCTGGGGAGGGATGCCACATACAGATGGGCTCGTGATCGAGGGGTGGACCTGACCATTGAGGCCATCACACAGGTTACTCATGAGTGTGAGATCTGTGCTACAATCAAGAGAGCCATGAAGGTAAAATCTCCCTGGAACAGGGGGAGGTGGCTAGGGTTTCGATATGGTGAGGCCTGGCAAATTGACTATATTGGACCACTTCCACAAACTCGCCAAGGCAAACGGTACATACTCACCATGGTAGAAGCAACAACTGGGTGGCTGGAAACATACCCTGTAAACCATGCCACGGCCCGAAACACTATCTTGGGCCTAGAAAGGCAAGTGTTGTGGCGTCATGGTACACCAGAGAGAATTGAGTCTGACAATGGGAGTCATTTCCGAAACAATTTGGTCACCTCCTGGGCCAAGAGACATGGTATTGAGTGGGTGTATCACATCCCTTATCACCCACAAGCCTGTGGGAAGGTTGAAAGGTACAATGGACTGTTAAAGACTATGTTAAGAGCATTGGGTGCTGGGTCATGGAAACAATGGGACATAAATTTACCAGAAGCCACTTGGCTAGTTAATAACAGGGGGTCTGATAGCCGTGCTGGTCCTGCCGAAACAAAACCCCTACACACGGTGAAGGGAGCTAAAATCCCTGTAGTGCATGTAGGAAAGTGGATGGGGAAGGCGGTGTGGGTTACTCCTGCCTTGGGAAAAGGCAAACCCACTCGTGGGATTGTCTTCGCCCAAGGACCAGGGTATACCTGGTGGGTAATGCAGAAAGATGGGGATATCAGGTGTGTGCCTCAAGGAGATCTAACTTTGGGAGAAAACTAATCTATAATCTAAGTTATATGTTGTAGGAAGACGCTGCAAGATCAACGACAGGTCAACACTGAAAGGAACTGGGCAAGTGCAACAAGAACTTGAGCTAAGCTGGTGCTGGCGTCCAGACATCCAACTCCGCCTGCCCTGAGTGATCACTTCGGCAGATGAAGACTAAATTGTCAACAGTTCTTATGGACGTTGTCTGAGAGAGACCTAAAGAGTGTAAAGATATATCTACTTATCAATTTGTTAAAGAAAAGGGAACAATGATGATGAGAATATGCCAAAGTATGGGGAACCTGAGAGTGACACAAATGTCATGGAATAAGGGGTGGATGTTGTACTGGGTCTAGCTGGGATGGTAACTTTCCCTGCAGCAGCCCATACAGTGCTATGCTCTGCACTTGTAGCTAAAACAGCAGTGGTATCACACTGGTGTTGTGTCTGCTGCTGAGCAGTGCTGGCACAGCATCAGGACTTTCTCTAGCCCTCCTAGGGGGTGGGAAAAAAAAGTGAGAAACATCACCAGGGCAGCTGACCCAAACCAACCAAAGGGATATTCCATACCATATGATGTCACACTCAGCAATAAAAGGTGGGAAAAGGAGGAAGAGGGGTGGGGTGGGCTCTCGTTGCGAAAACATCTGTCCTCCTCTCCGAACACCGGCTACGTGCATTGAGGCCCTGCTTCAAGGACGTGGTCAAGCATCGCTTATTTGTGGGAAGTAGAGAGTAATTTTTTTTTTTCCCGTCTGCATTTCCACATAGCCTTTACTTGTTTTGTTATTCCCTTTCCCCCTTCCTCTTCCCCTTTTCCCTTTCCTCCCTTTAGTTGAATTGTTTAATTAATAATAATATTGTTAATAATAATAATATTGTTAATAATTGTTTAATTAATATAATATTTCCTTGATAATATATTTCTCTCTTTATTAAAATTATCCTTATCTCAACCCGTGAGTTGTTTTTTTCCCTTTACTTCTTCCCCTCCTCATCTGAGGAGGGGGAGTGAGAGAGCGGTTGTGGTGTTCAGTTGCCTAATACGGTCAAACCACCACAAGCGGTGATAACCTTGTTAGCCTGCCAAAAATTGAGATTATCTTTACAGTCTTCCTGGTAGTGACTGACACTACGTTTTGTGCGCTTATGCTGTCTCGAAATATTTAGTATCATAGATGTGTTAGGGGTTAGTAAGGTTAATTGACCAAGAATACACGGGCCTCCCTTTATGTGCGATGGGATACCTTGCCATGCTCTGTCACCGCAGATGAGAAACACCCCAGGGGGGAGCGTAAGTGGCGCATTCGAAGATTTTGACACATTAGGAGAGATGTAGTTGCACCACACTGAATCATTACAATATATTCCGAGGCCGGGTGTTAACATCAACTGCGGTGAGGTTGCTACCAGTGTAATTAAACTTCGTACATGCCGGCACGCTAACACAGCCTAATATATCGAGTTCTTGTGGTTCTAGACTTGTGTGGGTCAGCTATGATGTCCAACCATCCCAAGCATTCATTGCTTCCTTACTCACATTGCCCGGACAGGAGGTATCCAAGTGCCGGCCATGCTCTTGGCATCGGTGTTGTTGATGATGCTGTGCAGCTGTTCATCACTCAGTGGTATACCGACCAGACACGTTGTAAAAGGGTTATTCACATTGGCCATAGACAGGCAGATGTGCTCTTGTCCAGTCATGTTGGTGAGTGTGACCCAGATGTTTTGCCGAGGCTGGATGGAGACCCAGGATTCCCCGAGCTTGCAGAGGTTGAGGAATATGAGGGTTCTAGCCAAGGATGAACCGCTCGCGCTGTGACCCATCTTGGTCCTTCAAAGCCTGAGTTGCTCATTGTAATTAAATTATGCCCCTTCTCACTTAACCATAACTCCACAATTCCCCCTTCTTGTTTTTGAGCAACCCAGGCTTGGTCTACTACCTTTAGCACTGCAGACATTGCAATAAGCAAGGCACAATAAGCAACAGGGTAAAAATCACATGCAGAATTATAATTGTAAAGTAGTGTGCCTACAAGAATCTACATCAGTCAACAAGCCACTAAGCACTAAGGATGGTGCTTCGCAGTGATGCTGCTTCTCACTCACACAGCACAATCACACAATCACGTAAAGAGGCCTCTTGCACTTTTCATTCATACCACAAGAAAATAACACTTAAAATAATTTGTCCACGGCTTCAGGAGGTCCTTGTCTACTCCCGTGGTGAGCAGCTGAGAGTGGAGACCCCTCCGAGGAAAATGCTCGGGGTGCACCTAAGGGCGTCCGTTCCACAGTCGATCCCACAGCCGAGCAGAGCTGCTCCTGGCACAAGGAATGATGCTACTATAGTTTTCTATAATTACACCCAAGAGGTGTATTGCGATAAGGAGCGAGTGTGGCGTTGATGATTTGTTTCATGGTTTGGTTTTTGCCCATGTAATTGAACCTTACACATGCTGTGGCTGTTACACTTCCCAGGATATCTAATTCCTGTGGCTCTAGGGGCACTCACAGCAAGTAGACAGTCCAGTCTTTGTTATCTGCTGGGATCCCCACCAGACATGTCGTAAATGGGTCATTAGTACTAGCCAGGGACAGGCACATCGCTTCTTGTCCTGTCATGTTGGTGAGGGTGACCCAGATGTTGCAGCGTGGTTGGATGGAGACCCAGAGCTGGCAATACCCTCCCACAGGTAGGGCAAGATGCTGATGTAAAAAAGGGGTGTTATGACACAGTATCACTTGAGAGTGAGATATGCAGAGCATGTCTCATGTTCTATTTCTCTTATGTATGGAATTTTATTCTCTGCTCTTAGGTGTGTTTCTTCTTTTTAATTCAGTCATGCTCACCGTTTTTTGTTTGTTTGTTTTGTTTTGTTTTGTAGGAAATAAATGAGGCAATATGTTCTCTTAGATTTGCACAAAGAGATGTTAGAAGTTTTTCTCTGTAGTTTTGCATGTCAGTTCTCCAGGCAAGTATATTCCCTTGAGGAAAAGATTGTTGATTAGAGTAAGATTCCTGTAGAAAAGAGTTACTGGTATGCTATTTGTGATCCTCTGTTTCAGGACTGTTCTTTGCATACAGATTGGTGACGTTTTAGGTATATGCATTGTTAGAAGATAAAATCTATACCATTGCATTTGAGAAGATCAGGAATGGAGTGGAATATTTTGAGCATTAATAACTGACTTCATTAAAGAAGATCAAGAATATAGCATTTTGAGCAATAGTATCTAACAGATTACAAACATGCTCATCCACAGTTAATCTTCAGTTGACTTGTGTACAATTTCACAATGCAATTAGAGTAAGAATAAAGTCTTAATTGCTTTTACTGTCCCATTGCTCTAACAAAGGATTCTAAAATCAGTAAAATATGTACTGCCATTCCACTGAACTAGGAATTAATATCACACAATATAGCACTGTAGAACAAATCCTTTCCTCTTGATAAGAGAAATTAAAATGTTAAAAACAGTTGTTGTTTTTCTTCTGCCCTCTAGTTCTGGTCATAAAAGAAAATTAATCATTTTAAATTCATGTTGTCTAATCAAGTTGTAGTTTCTTCAGGTCTGAGGGACTCTTATTCTATGACATTCTGAACAAAATACATAGCTAAACTTTCTATTTCCTTCCTGAAAACAATGGAACCACTTTTGTCTGTAGCTTTTATTAATTTATAATTAATCTTGGAAAACCGTTGTCCTGGTTTCAGCATGTTATCAACACTCTTCTCATCCTAATCCAAAACACAGCACCCTACCAGCTACTAGGAGGAAAATTAACTCTATCCTAGCTGAAACCAGGACAACTGTACAAAACCAAATTAGATTGTCAGTCACCAACCCATGCTAACGGTTCAGTAAAGTAATGTTTAAAAGATGTAATATGTGCTCATATAGCATAGTAATCAGCTTGTATTTTTATCAAATATATAGCAAGTACTAATTTTGTCCAAAGTTTCTCTTAAGAAAAAGATTCTAGATAAAGAAATCTTTACTAACGTTCCATATATTTCTTATTCCTACAAGTAGCTCCTAATTATATGTCTTATTAAGCATTTTTGGCTAAAATTTGGCCACTTACTTTCCTGGTTTCTCACCCTGAAATGCTTTATTTCTTTAACTATGGAGTAGCTATAAATGACAAGCAATGTCATAATTCCTTTAACGGAGTGATAATATCATTAATACTCATAATAAGGTCCTTTTCAGAGACTTTCATAGTACTACTGTGATGCTGTATTGGGGAACATGTAGGTTTTTGTGTAAGCAGAAACGTCATTTAAGTTTGCTGTTATGTTACAGATATATATTTTGATTATATGCATAAATTCCTTTTAGTATGGACAGTAGCAATAGCTTTCAGTTGATTTTTTTAAAAAAGAAAGGAGAAAACTGATGCTATAATTGTCTGATTTTTTTTCAGACATATTTCTAAATAATATTTTGGGAATTCCCTTTTCTGAAAGGCCATGTAAGAAGGTATTTATGCCCATATTTGAAATACTAATTTGCATTAAATACTCTTTTTTGAAAAGTAGGAGGGCCTAGTATACACTTCCATGATGCACCTAAATGTGGAAAAATGATCGATGTAATTATCAAGTCAGTAGAGCCCTAGCTTATACTTTCCTTTGCAGACTTGTAGCTGTGGCCGTGGAACGTTTTGTATTCATCTGCTATTTGTTATGCTGCGAGTATTCCAGCTTGAACCCTCAGACCCAATGCTATGGAGAAAGACACTGAAGAACTTTGAGGTAATCAGTCTCATAAAGATCTAATGGCAGATCTAAAATATACTCCAGGTAGAAGTCTTTAGGGTACTATCTTAAAAATGCTCAAAACTGCTGCATTTCAAAGCAACAAGAATGTGGTTTTAATTGTTTTTAATTCAGTCTCATGAGCTACGTAGGTAGAAAAAAAACCTGCAAATAACAGATGTAACTAAAAGAATTAGTAGAGAGATGCAGTTTACTGAATGATTCAAATTTAATGTCTCCATGATTAGTTGAAAGATAAGCTGAACAGGGGTTCCTTAGAAGTATTTGTATATACTTAAAGCTGTAAGCTATTTTTAATAAATAAATAGCTTTTTGCTGTAAGCTGTGTTTCTTGTGATCTGTTGATTAGTAAGACTTCTGAAATTCCTGCTACTTCTGCTGCTAATACATTATTGTGAAGGTCAATAGATCTTTAAGCAGTAGTTAAGCTTTAGTAATGTTGCCTTTAAATATAAGCTATTCATAGCATAAATACAACTGTTGCTATATTTTTCTGATGTTAGGTTGAGAGTTTGTTCCAGAAATATCATTGTAGGCATAGCTCAAGGATCAAAGCTCCATCTCGTAACACCATCCAGAAGTTTGTCTCACGCATGTCAAATTCTCATACATTGTCATCATCTAGTACTTCTACATCTAGTTCAGAAAACAGGTTAGTATTTTTTAAAGGAATTCAAAGCTTTATTCTGTAACTTTTTCTAATTTTGGAGGTTTAGAATCACCTACATTATTTTTGTTCAAATCTGCTTTCATTTCAAACAACATTAATTCTCTCTATTTGCAAACAATAGAGAGACTCGAGCATATATTAGTCATTGTTGTACTAAGTGGGCTTATTCACTTTATACCTTCTATGTGAAAGATGTTAAGTAGAGCTGGGAAAAGAATTATTTTACCCTTTATTAATTTAGAAAACAAACTTTAGAAATGTGATTATCTGCAAGATTGAAGCATATATTAACTTTGGAAACGTGTTTATTTGTGTGTATTTGTTCAAATGTATCAGCTGTGCAAATGTTGGCTAATGAAGAAACAAGATTTCATTGTTTTTTCCTCTTGTCCTAATAAATTTGTACTACTTTGGGGATATGCTTGTGCATATGAGAATACAGTGAAAAAAAAATCTGGTAAATGCACTGTGCATGTGTATAAACATATACTAAAGTATGTGTATAAAATATATATCTAAACATATGCTCACGTTGAAAAGCACTTCATTTAAACTGAGTGATTAAATTATTTTTAAGGGAGTTATTAAACTACTATGATTTTTCTAGTTTATACCATATTGAAAGATGTATTAAACAAGTGATTTGTGCATGAACTAGTTAGTGGGCTGAGTGAACTAGGGATCATCTAGAGAGGCCAAACCACAGAAAGGAACCAGAACTGAGACTTATCACTTACTTCGTGATAATACTCATATCACTAGATGATTATATTCAGATAGGTTTATAATTCTGATGTACAGATTATGACCTTAATTTCCCATTATTTTTACCTGTTTTTTTCCAAATTGTCAAGCTGTGTTACTGTAAATAAATTAAATAAAACAACCATTTAAATATATAATTTACTCTGGAACTACTTATCTGGACAGTTCCTTTAATTAGATATTTTGTCTAGGAAGATTTTTTTGTTTGTTTTCATCAGGATGACTTAATTGGATTGTGAACTTCATTGCACTAGTTCTCATTTTTGTCAGGATAAAAGATTTTTCAGTTGTTTGCCAGTACACCTGATGATTAGTTCATAGCATTACTGGTTTGTTGAGAGAGTTTGCCATTCTTTGCTTGTCTGTGTTTGCATTATATAAGTATTGGAGAACACTGAGCATCAGATTCATTTGAGATAAAAGTTTACTCGGTCTGGTATTTACTGTGCTTTGCAGTTATTTTTGGTTTACTACTAATTCTTTAAAATAAGTTTTAAATTAATACTTGTGTTTTAATACATGCTGTAGAGTTTAATTTTTTCTTGGAAAATTCCACAAAATAAGCTTACAGTGAAAAATATATGTCAACTGTTTGCAAGGAAATTGAAGTAAATATATATCTATAGAAACAAACATATATACAAAATATTTTTATTTTGAAAAATATTGTTGCTGAACAAATACAGGATTCCTGCAAACAACATGATGACACGTAAGTGTAAATGCTGGGCCTTTCAGTCTCTAATTGGTATCTGATCAAGTTTGAAAAGATATGTTTTGTGATTTTACCTTTCATTTCAACAAAGTATTGCTATACTCAGTGCTTCTAAAAATTTAGTTGTTTGCTTATTCAGACCAAAGTTTAGGAAAATGATTCCTGAATAGCATATAGTCATTCAGAAGTGACTGTTACAAACTGGAGCTTAATCTTTTTCATTAATAAAGCCTGTTCTGAATTCTGATATGCCTTTTTTACAATTTTTGGTAGTTTTACCCTGCTGAGTTCCACCACAACCGCTCTCTCACTCCCCATCCTCAAAGAAATAGGGGGAGAAAATACGATGAAAAAGGCTCAAGGGTTGAGATAAGGACAGGGAGATCACTCACCAGTTATTGTCATAGGCAAAACAGACACAGCATAGGAAAATTAATGTAATTTATTGCCTATGACTAGCAGACTAGAACAGTGAGAAACTAAAAAGCAAACTAAAAAATACCTTCTCCTCCTATCTTTCTTCTATGTCCTTCCCCTGAGCGATGCAGGAGAACAGGGAATGGGGGTTACAGTCAGTCCATAACACTTTGTATCCACTGCTCCTTCACAGTCTCTCTCTTCCCCTGCTCCAGCGTGGGGTCCTTCCCACGGGATGCAGTCCTTCCCAAACAGATTCTATGTGGGCTTCCCACAGACAGCAGTTTTTCAGGAACTGTGCCATTATGGGTATGTACTACATGGTCCATTCTTCAGGAACAAAGTACTCCAACATGGGTTCCCCACAGGCAGCAGCTCCTGCCAGGTCACCTGCTCCTGCGTGGGCTCCTCTCCATGGGCTACAGGTCTGGCCTGGAACCTTCTCAGGCAGAGGCTCTCTATGGGCCTCAGCGTCCTTCAGGTCAGATCTACCTGCTCCTCTATAGGCTGCAGTGTGGAAATCTGCACCACTGTGGTACACCGTGGGCTGCAGGGGGACAGCCTGCTCCACCATGGGTGTCTCCACAGGCTGCAGGAGAACTTCAGCTCCTGCATCTGGAGCACCTCCTCTCCATCCTTCTTCACTGACCTTGGTGTCTGCAGGGTTATTTCTCACTCCTCTCTCCCAGCTGCTGATGCACAGCAGATTTTCCCTTTCTTAAATTTGCTCTCACAGAGGCACAGCCAGCGTTTCTCATTGGCTTGGCTCTGGCCAGAGATGGGTTCCTTTTGGAGCCAACTGGAAATGGCCCTTATCTGACATGGGGCAGCATCTGGACTCTTCTCACAGAGGCCACCACTACAACCCTCTGCTACCAAACCCTTGCCATGTAAACCCAATAAACAATCACAAATATTTTTTTATTTTTTTTAGTGGTATGAAGGATGAAGAAGAACAGATGTGCTCCATTTGTTTGTTAGGCATGCTGGATGAGGATAGCCTGACCGTGTGTGAAGATGGCTGCAGGAACAAATTACACCACCACTGCATGTCAATATGTATGTTATCATCTTTGTCTCATTAAATTCTGGTGACTCTAAATATCAAAAAGTATTATAACTTAGTGTGGTTTTTTTGTTTGTTTATTCACAAATCAAGCTTGTAATTTAGTGCTTTTAGAAAGAAGTTAACTGAAGGGCTAGAAGTTTGAACCTCTTTTACCTGAATGAGTTTATGTCCAATTAGAGCAAGGTTAGGAGCAGACTTTTATTCCTCTGCGTCTCAACATTAGAATTCATGAGAGTCATCCACGATCAATTTGGATTATGTAGTAAATTATAGAATATTCTTACATACTACATTAAATAAAGTATATAAATAGCTAGTTTGCTTTAACAAATAAAATTCAGTCTCATGTATCTTAGTACTTTTTTTAAAACATTGCTTATGTTTGATGTATAAAAAGACCCATATTTCAGTTCATAACTTTTAATATTAATTATAGTGCTAGACTGAAGCATTTCTGCATACAGAAATGTTTAAATGCACATATTTATCAGGTTGCTGCAGTGGCTCAGTTCAGAAATGTTTATCCTGAAATTGACATTCTTCAGTAAAATTTAGGTATACTAATGCCATCTGGTTATATACACTGTAAAACTGGAATACATATTATCCTGTTGCTGTGTTCCAGGGGCAGAAGAATGTAGAAGAAACAGAGAGCCACTTATATGTCCTCTTTGTAGATCTAAATGGAGATCTCATGATTTCTATAGGTAAGCAGTCAGTCTGAGTATAATAAACTGTTTCTGGATCTCTAGAAGTATTCTTAAATACAGTAAAGTATTTACTTTGGTCAGTGTTTCATTTGTTAATCTGTGTTATTTGTTGTTAATCTGTAGTTATGAATTGCCAAGCCCTGTGGTTTCTTCTTCTGTTCTCCATGTGGTTCAGCAACAAACTGAACAGCAATCTACAGTTGGATCACAGAGGAGAACCCAATATAGCAATTTTAACCTTACTCATTATGGGGTCCAGCAGATCCCTTCTGCCTATAAAGGTTTTGTTGAACCATGGATTCAGATAATTTTACTTTGTAAAAGAAGCTTCAAATGTAAAAAATGATTTTGAACCATTTTGCTAGATTTGCTGTACTTGGTGAATATTACATTTGCACAGCACTAATGCAAAACTATTTTGATTTCCTTCAGAAGAAACTATGGTCATTGTGCCTACTGGCCAGTAATGAAATATGCTTATGCAGTATTTGCTCCTACTGCTATTTTTAATAACTGAAGGAGCTTTCTTCTGAAAGAGCTTGGAATAAGAGGAAAGTTATGTTTTGTTTTATACCAACTTTTTTTCACTTAAAAAAATAAGCTCATTGATGCTTGTTGATGGCATGTGCAGAGAAAAGAGGAAAAAGTGAGTTTCTTAATACTATTGATTTTGAAAAAGGTTACCATAGTGATGTTAGTGTCTACTGAATCCACCTGGTGGAGCAGAGAATATTATGACAAATATCTTCTCTCTTTGCTCAGACATGAAAATGAAATGACAAACTAGACAATTTGAGGTAGAGCCATAATAGGATTCTAGTGTATGAGTGTCTAATTTTGACACAATTCTAAAGTACCTGTAACAATTCAAATATTATTCTGAATCCCATCAGTTTAATGATTGATTATTATTGGAATTATATTTAATTTGCATCAGAAAAAAAGGTTTCCCAGTAATGTTTTCCTTGTATTTTTTTTTTTTTTTAGTTTCAGAATTCATCTCAGGCCTCTTATTGAAGGTCCATGTAATAAAATATAGTATTCCTAATTCTGGTCTTAATTGTGCAAGTGTCACATAAATACAAAGTTGGCACTTACTGTTACTTAAGTTGGGTTGCAAATAGCCTAAACACTTTCTAGCCTAGAGGTGGGTTCAACTGAGCAGGGATTATGCACTTAAAAGAAGAATGGGAGAATTTATGTTGCCTATATTTCTGCTGTAATTTTTGTCTGGTATAGCTGGACCTTGACTTCAGGGTTGTTTACATCTGCATCTAAAAACAAACTCCATACTAAGTAATTAAACCATGGTAAATGAAACTACCCATACTGTCATTCCCCCACATGTCCTAGCAGTTTTTGGAGAACTGATGACTCATCATTTATGATAGTTGATTTCTATCATAGAATTTTTTAAGACTGTCTATCCTCTGACATATTTTTGCTGTCAGACTACTTAAGATGATTTTTCACCAGAAACATTTATTTGCTCTTTTTTGATTGCTCTTCTTAAGTTGTGGTATTATTCAATTTGACTCATGTAAGGTTGCTTTTTCCTTGGCAGGTATTTGGAATGGAGCTAGTTGGCTGCTTGTTTTCTCAAAACTGGAATATACGAGAGATGGCACTTAGACGTCTTTCCCATGATGTTAGTGGTGCTCTATTACTGGCTAATGGTGAAAGCACTGGAAATTCTGGAAGTAGCAATGGAAACAACACAAGTGTTGGAGCTCTGGGAGCAGCTAGTGGGTCATCTCAGAACACTACCTCAGGAGATGTTGTGGTTAGATCCTGCTGCAGTGTGCTGTCCATGGTCTGTGCTGACTCTGTCTATAAAGTGTATGTTGCTGCTTTAGTAAGTAGTTGTTTACTCATTGTATTCTAGTAATTTCAAAGCTGCTTCATTTTTGAAGGGGAAGGAAAAGGAGGTGTATGAATTCAAGAATCCTAATTATTGTTGTTGAGCATCACTGCTGACGACTATTAACTATCATCTGAAAGTGGGATGAACAAAATTCTCAGCAAGGGTGAATTGGCATGACTTCACTGGCCAAATATAAGGAAATGCTTGCTATAGTGTTTAGTATTAACAGTAATTGTATGACCAGGTCACTTGCTAGTCACAAAGAATACATGACTAATCCTAACAGTGAATAAGCTATTTATCCTTTTAACATTTCAGTCATATTTTAATGTAATTTATATGTAATTTATATTAATCTATTCACAACTTAAAAAAAAGAGCAAACAACAACAATAAAACCTATTTGTGCAGCTAATTTAATGTTATTGTTATATTGTTTTTTCTCCTTTCTCTTAGAAAACCTTAAGAGCCATGCTGGTGTATACACCTTGCCATACTTTCATACAGAGAACTAACCTACGGCAACTTCTCAAGCCAGTTGTAGAGACAATATTAGTTAAATGTGCAGATGGCAACAGGCATGGTGTCTCAAATTCATTTTGGATTGTTACTGAAATGTCTTGAAGCTTCATTTGTTGCTATTTTGTGTGAAACCAGAAGACTATAGGTGGTGGTGAAGTAAAGTGTGTGGATCATAAGTATAAATTTATCATTGTATGTTTTTATTAAAATCTAGTTGCTACAGCCAACTTCAGTCTTGAAAGATGTAGGTTTTGAACACATCTGATTATATTTTTCCAGCATTTACAGATCTTAAATGATGCTTTGCTTTCATAAGGACTTTGTGCCTTAAAATGAAGGAAGATATGTTGGGTGCAGTCATCAACCATCCCCTCCCTCTCAGTTGGACTGTTTTGGTCTAATTCTCATCACTCTCCTTTAAAACTCTTTCTCAAGTACCAATAATCAAATTTTATATATTTAATATATTTGCATGTGTTTCTGACTTCAACAAAAACTGCTGTATATCTGTTTCATTAAGTGATAACATAATGATGTTACTTTTTATTTCATAGTATAATGTTAGGAGATGGCTATTCTGAGTGAATGCCTTTGGCAGGTCTGGCTTGAGCAGGCTTTGTCTTCTTGTCCCAAGCTACCCTATCTGCTCTGCCAGACCAACCATTTCTTCTTAGTGTGTACTAGATGCAGAAGAACATCAGCATGATTTTTCGTCTCTCAGTTTAGTTCCTAATAAGCAGCATTGCTTTTAAAAACAGCTAGAGATGCTCCCTGCCCCCACCAGCAACGGTCTAGCAATAGAACATAAAATTAAAGAAATAAGTGAAATAAAACAGTTTGTTTTGTTGCTGGATTCCTAGATTTGGCCTGTTTTTGCAAGAGGAGGAGGTCCTAACATGCATTTGAATGATTTCTTTTAATAAAGAGATTATTGCCTAAAAGTCTTTAAGAATTTGAGAAATGGGGATGTGCTGAGAAATGGGGAAGCTGATTCCTATTTGTTTTATTTATTTATTAGTGATAGACGTTAAGTTTCTGGAAAGATCCTTGTAAAAATATCACAACTACTGGTAGCTTATAGATAGAGGATTATACAAGTATATTGGAATAAATTGATGTAAAGTCAATTTTGAAGCACAATTCCAAACTACTGATTACTGAAATGTTATAATGTTTTTCCTTGAAAGCATCAGCTGAAGGAGTTACTTTTGGTTTGAATTTCTTGTAGTCGAACAAGTCAACTTTCATTCTCAACGCTACTGGAGATGTGTAAAGGCCAAGCGGGAGAGCTGGCAGTTGGGAGAGCAATACCTAAATCTGTTAATAATAGCTTTCCATACATAAATGAATTATAATTACAAGCAAATATACTGAAGTGTTTTAAATTAAGTACTGGATTTATCCAAAATCAGCATGGCAAAGAGAACGGTGTTATTTTTTGGAGGTTCGGGTGGGGTTGGTTTGGGCACACCTGTATTTCTGTGTGACACAGTTCTGATCTTTATGGAATTTAGACTGTGAACATATCAAATCCTTATTTTTATCAACTTTTTTTTTTTTTTTTTTTTTTTTTAGGATCCATTGGTATTGATGGTGTTGATTATGTCTTAAACTGTATTCTTGGAACCCAAATTGATTCTAGCAACTGGCAAGCACTACTGGGGTGACTTTGTCTTATAGACAGACTTCTGTTGGAATTTCCTGGTGAATTTTATCCCCACATTGCCTGTGGAGATGATTTACAGGGTGATACGGTAGTAAACAGGTACTTGCTTACACTATTTGACTATTTGTAGTTGAACATGTTGTTGGTGATCTCTTCAAAAAATAGTGGTTTAAATATCTGTAAACAAATAGTACATATTTACATGCAAAAGTGCACCTACTTTAGAGTAAATGGTTGCCATCTTTAAACTTCTGACCTGTCAAACAATTCTGAAGCACCAGTGCAGCAGTAAGTCTTTGCTCTGCTACATAACACTAGTTAACTAGAGCATATCATTGTATAAAGCTCTACTTTTTTTTTTTTTTTTTTTTACCTTTTTTAATTTCAGGTATAAGAAACTTCTCTCCCTCTTAAATTTTGCCTTGCAGTCAACTGACAATTCCCACTCAAGGACTGGTAAACTATCATGGAGAGTATTTTTAAGTGCAGCAAGAATGGTCGCAGGAGTACCTCATGTTTTTGTAAAGCTGTTAGAAATGTTGTGTGTGACAAGCTCAACTCATTATGCAAGGATGCGTCAACGTCTGATGGCAATTGCAGATGAAATGGAAATTGCAGAAGCCATCCAGCTAGGCATGGGAGAAATGCAGTCTAGGGAATGCCAGCATGAAGTCTTTTTGCAGCTACCTGTACCAGATAACTCTCCAGACGCTGCAGAAAGTAATACTCCTAACAATACTGTCCAGTTATCAGGAAAAAGTTGGAAAGGTTTAAGTGATAAAAAAATGAGTGCCACTCCAGAGGACATTTTAAAGACATTGGCTGGTATTGCTGTGGGACTTCCCATTTCATCAATAACCACTGAGCAAACAAAGACAACTGTTCAAACAAAAGGAAAACTCCACAGTCAGTGTTTGAACTCTTCTCCCTCATCCAGTCATTCCCAATCACTATTCCCAGTGCTTCTCTCTCCTTCAAATCCATCTGTCCCAGCTGGCACTGTAACAGAAGTCTCTAAACTCAGATCTCAGGGATTCATTCCCACCAAAATCCCCTCACCTTCTCCTCAAACACAGCAAAAACTTTCTTTCCAGTTTCAGAGAAACTGTCCTGAAAATAAAGAACCAGAGGAACTTTCTCCAGTTTTTATCCAAGCCAGGCCATTGCCATCCTGTCACATACACAGGCCAAAGCCATCATGACCCACTCCAAGTGATATGAACAAGCAGGGAGAAACCTCAAAAAACAGTATGACACTTATGACACTTCACCTGGATGATATCTCAATGTGTGATGGCAGTAATAGTAATAGCAGTGTAGTTATACCAAGTGAAGAGATGGTGTTCACACCAGTAGATGAGAAATGTTGGTTGGATGTTAATGCAGAGCTCAACTCCAGTACTGAAGAACTACTCGAGGCCTCCATGCCAACAAGTGACGACACAGTTACTGAAGTCTGAAGTTGCAGTTCTTTCTCCTGAGAAAGAAGAAAATTATGATACTTATAAATATGACGTAAATCATCAAAAATGCAAGGAAAAGATGGAAGCTGAAGAGGAGGAAGCTTTAGCTATTGCTCTGGCAATGTCAGTGTCTCAAGATGCACTGCCAATAATTCCCCAACTACAGGTTGAAAATGGTGAAGATATCATAATTATTCAGCAGGATGTAAGTATACATATGGGAATTTAACATAAGTCTCTGTTGTGGTTGTGGTGGTTTTACCGTGCTAGACAGCTGAACACCACAACTGCTCTCTCACTCCCCCTCCTCAGATGAGGAGGGGAAAAAGTAAAGGAAAGAACAACTCACAGATTGAGATAAGGATAATTTAATTAAAGAGAAAAAATATTATTAAGGAAATATTATTAATTAAACAATTCAACTAAAGAGAAAAAAGGGAAAGGAGAAGAGGGAGGGGGAAAGGGAATAACAACACAAAACAAATAAAGTGGCTATGTGGAAGTGCAGAGGAAAGAAATTACTCTCTACTTCCCACAAATGAGCGATGCTTGACCACGTCCTTGAAGCAGGGCCTCAATGCACGTAGCCGGTGTTCAGGAGGAGGACAGACGTTTTCGCAACAAGAATCCACCCCTCCCCTCTTCTTCTTTTTTCCACCTTTTATTGCTGAGTGTGACATCATATGGTATGGAATATCCCTTTGGTTGGCTTATCCCTTTGGTTGGTTTAGGTCAGCTGCCCTGGTGATGTTTCTTTCTCACTTTTTTGCCCACCCCCTAGGAGGGCTAGAGAAAGTCCTGATGCTGTGCCAGCACTTAGCAGCAGACACAACACCAATGTGATACCACTGCTGTTCTAGCTACAAATGCAGAGCACAGCACTGTATGGGCTGCTGCAGGGAAAGTTAACATCCCAGCCAGACCCAGTACAGTGGTTTAACCCATCAGGCAGCTAAGCACCACACAGGCATTTACTCACTCCCCACCCCCCACAGTGGGATGGGGGAGAGAATCAGTTAAAAAAAAAAAAAGCTAAAACTTGTGGCTTGAGATAATGACAGTTTAATAGGACAGAAAAGGAAGGGAAAATAATAATGATGATAATAATTATATATATATATATAACAAGTGATGTACAATGCAATTGCTCACCACCCACCGACTGATGCCCAAGCCCTCACCAAGCAGAGCAGTGCACACACACACACCAGTTTTTTATTGTTCAGCATGATGTCCAATGGGGTATGGAATATCCCTTTGGTCAGTCTGGGTCAGCTGTCCTGGCTGTGTCACCTCCCAGCTTCTTGTGCACCCCCACCCTCCTCTCTGGCAGGGCAGCATGAGAAGCTGAATATATGTTTGTTTGCAAGTATACAAAAATCACAAGAAATAAGAATAGAGAGAGAAAGGAGTATTTTATAAAAGTTCACAAAATATTTGAGTATATTGACTTGAGGGAGTAAGACAGGTGCTGGAAGCTTATGAAGGCTATAAGCAGAATTGGTAGTGTTGCTGGGAAGAAGAAAGAAATCTCATGTTTAGGAAGAACTTCTTTACCGAAAGGGTTGTTAGACATTGGAACGGGCTGCCCAGGGAAGTGGTGGAGTCACCATCCCTGGAGGTCTTTAAAAGACGTTCAGATGTAGAGCTTAGCGATATGGTTTAGTGGGGACTGTTAGTGTTAGGTCAGAGGTTGGACTCGATGATCTTGAGGTCTCTTCCAACCTAGAAATTCTGTGATTCTGTGATTCTGTGATTCTGTGATGTTGGTTTTTGTGATCATTTGCATGAGGTAACAACATGTGAAGCACAAAATGCCAGGAGTAAATTAAGTAGAAAACATGATTTTGGTTGTGTTTAGTGTAGATGATAACAACAACAACAACAAAATAAATAGACATGAGATCAGGAATAGAAAAAAAGTCTTGCTCTTATTTGTGTCTTTACATCTTGTCTTTCATCTTCAGTTAATAACAGAGGAGGTGCTCTTTTCTTACATACAGTAGAAATGTGTGGGTTATAGAAGATGGGTGTTCTAGTCTCAACTGAAATATATAACATGCAATGTAAATAACTGTAAGGGAGAATAGAGGAATATAAACTTGGATATATTGTAGCCTTCCAGAATGTCTACATTTTAGATGCATGCTAGTAAACATGTAATTGATTTGGAATTTAATTTGCAGACACCAGAAACCCTGCCTGGACATAACAAAGCAAAACACCATTACAGAGAAGATTCAGAATGGCTTAAAGGTCAGCAAATTGGTCTTGGAGCTTTCTCTTCCTGTTACCAAGCACAGGATGTAGGAACAGGGACATTAATGGCTGTAAAACAGGTAAATATTTCACATTCTTGAATGTATTCTGCTTGCTCTTCAATATTTCTTTGGAATATTAAATATAAAAGCCTTTTGCTCTCACAAACTGTTCCCTGCTTCCTCTGCTCCCCACTCCAGAGATTCTGTTGGTATTTCCCCAGAAGACTGCTCTTACTTTTTCTATGACTGTCTCACATGGAGATGCATTCTCAGCTGAAGGGATTTGAGGTTAGAATAACAATTGCAGTTTTTGGATGGTGAGCAGAGATGGAAAGCCATCCATTCTCATTACTGTACTGAATGGGTTGGGGGAGGGGGGCATGGTTACACAACTGGTAATTATATAAAGTAAATCTGAATATCATATTTCAAAACAGGTGACGTATGTCAGGAACACATCATCTGAGCAAGAAGAGGTAGCTGAAGCACTGAGGGAGGAGATATGGATGATGAGTCATCTGAACCATCCTAATATTATTTGCATGTTGGGTGCTACATGTGAGAAGAGCAACTATAACCTCTTTATTGAATGAATGGCCGGTAAACAACTTCATGCCAAATAAAATTAAAGTATCAGTTGTCTTGGAACTATGTAGTTTCATACTGCAAAATATTCCATGCATTGCTTCAGTTTGGAAATTTATGCTTTTATTGCTGATTTAAAGATTTATGCTAATTAAAGCATAAAGATTTACTTACAGAACAGTTTAAGTGGTCATAGCAATATTCTTACTGGCATCTTTCATTTGATTTGGAATTATCCATGTGTAATTTGTCATACAATTAATGTAGTTGAAAGCCCTGAACAAAAAATCGGTTACATTTTCCTCAATTTCTGGATCTAAAAGAGGAGTTAAACTTAGATGCTTCAGCTTTCTATATTTCCAACTGTTTCATTTTCTGTGTAGCTGTGTAATTTTAAATGATTATTAAAAATAACTTTCCTAGAAAGTTTGCGATGCCTGTCACTTGTTTTTGTCCCAAGCATTTTCTTTAAAATTGTGTGAGGGGACATGCAAAGGCACTTGACAACTTAAAGTAAGTTTCTAATAATAGGTAGTAAACAGGTGGGGTGGTTTTACCTTGCTGGGCAGCTAAACTCTACCACAACTGCTGTCTCACTCCCCCCCCCCTCAAAAGAAGAGGGGAAGAAGAAAGTATGATGGAAAGAAAAAAACAATTCACAGGTTAAGATAAGGATAATTTAATTAAGGGGAAAAGGAAGAAAAAAAAAAAAGCAAAGGCCATGCTGAAGAAAAGGGGAAAGAAAAAAAAAGCATTCTATATTTCCCAT